>CP139506.1:260969232-261098734 GCA_021014915.2 Artemisia tridentata subsp. tridentata
TCATTTAACATTAATATAAAAGTAATTACAACAAATGATCGTTCTACCCTAATCAAAATAAGCACGAAAATTGTACACTAGCACCTCACAATTAGTGTTTGGATACTCTCATAAAGCGTGCCTCATTCATTCCGCCAGCTCACGTACCGCTTTAATGGGCGAACAGCCCAACCATTGGAACATACTACAACCCCTCTCTCGGGTGTTATAAATTTATATATCACATATGGAAACTGAAAAATATCTCTCACTACCTGTCATAGCACATAGATTACCATAGGCTTGGGAACGGATCAAAACCTCCACCACTTTGGCGTAAGCACCTAGAATAAACTATCAAAGAGGTCTTTTAAAGGGTTGTAACATTAGGTGTAGGGATATGGAAAACACGATTTATTGGATAAAAGATATTTTACTGGTGGCAAGTCAATCGTTTTAGTTAATTACATGTACAATGGAGCGTTGCTAAGCCAAGACTCGACTCAACTTAAACTATCTACGACTCTCTTTTTGTATTTTTCCAAGACACTATATTGACTCAACGTAAATAAAAGAAACGGATGGTAGCCCGTATGTTTTTTCTCTTGCCTTTTTTTTTTTTTTTTTTTTTTTTTTTTTTTTTTTTTTTTTTTTGCATACACTTTTACTCTACCATCCAAAATAATACATCATAGAGAACTCGCATTCCCCTTACACTTGAACTTTTACATACTTAAAAATAAAGACTCGAATTAAGATAATCGAAACACTTGGAGTACTTTAAACATTAACGCACATATGGGGGGTAATAAATGATGTTCTTCCCCATTACTCCATAACACTAGTACTTTACCCATGAGTCCCAATAGTCCCAAAACAATATGTACAAGATATGACTCGACTTAGCAACCATGTAATCAATTAGACAATTAACTAAGGGTTTAAACAAACAACAATAATGCACTAAAGATGAGTGCATACAAGGTAGGCTAAGGCAATTTGGGTGTACATTTGGGGGTGGATTGTAAACAAATTCTTCCTTTAAGTAGAATGCTTAAAGTTAGAAACGAAAAAGATAGGCTCTGAGGGGTGTACTAGGGGTATCGTGTACTAAAAATGAGTACATCGCAAAGGTGTTGGAGAATTACTTGACCAATGTAGCCAATGTAATTATATTACAGGTGTAAAGCAAGGGTTATCCTAATGCCTCTTATCATGTAGCAAATCCTAACTATACGAATGTAGTCTCACTAGTGGTCTCGGGATGCATCACAAACGTAAGTTCTAGAATCTATATACTATCGACACACTCATAAGCACTAATAATGAATGCTCTTTACTAAAAAATCTAAAGGCGAACCTCACATTTTTGGGGTGGAAATTTTTGAGTGGTACGGTTTTTGTGCTAGTCATACAATTCCTATCCATGAGACGCTTATTAAGACTAAAGTTTCACTCCTACATGTTGTAAAAATTTTTAAATTTGATGCTAAAATTGCCCTAACAAGTATTTCTCATAGTTTTATTACACATTTACTATTAAACAAAACAAAAATCAAGTGAAGTAATAGTTTCTAAGGTATCCCAATTTACCTCCTTACACTTAAATCGAACATTATCCCCAATGTTCACAATAAAGGATGTAAAAGTAAAGATAAATGAAAATGAAAGAAACTAATACTCCCCTGATTTGCTCGGCATGGATGATATGGTAACATGGTTAAATCTTCCTCCAAGAAAATGAAATAACTCAAGAGTGAAGCAATGCATGTTCATCTTCTTGTCCAATATAACCTGTTAAACAACAAAGAAAACAAACACGAAACCTCGCATAAAATCGGCGGTAAATTCTATATAAAAGTAAATCCTAGAAAGCAATTAAAGATATAATGCTTGCAAAAAAAATGTTTGCAGATTCCTGGAGTTTAAAAATAAAAGATTTTACGAAACTTTATAATTCCAGCAGAAATGTAGCGACCCACTAACTTCCCCTTAGGTTAGCAAAGCCTTACTAACTTAACTTAGGCCCCTACTAAGCACAATATAGGTTAGAAATGCCTATAGGATTTTCCCGAGCTAAATTTTTGCTTTACTATATCTCTATGACCTAACTAACCCCTAGACAAGCTCACGTATCCACCAAAGCCAACCACCACTATGTTTACTTGATGTAAAGATCCCGGTATGTCAAGTCAAGGTTACAAACACATTTTCACTAAATAAACTATCACTCTAGTACACTATGCTTATCAGAAAACCCTAATTGCACCTATGTGTTTACGGTTATTTTTAAAACCCTAAATGCTTACCTGAACTAGATTGAAAGTGTTCAAGGCTCAGGTATAAGTTACAATAGCAACTTTAGGATATATTAGACTTCCTAGACCATAGTACAACTCCCTAGAACTTAGGTACAAGTCCCATAAGCACAAAACCCTAACTAGGTCATAACTTCCCGAAAACTAGGTTAAACTATCTCAAATCTTTACCATAAGCTACCACCACTTAGTATAAGCCTCCTAGGACTTATTATTAGTCACTAGGCACCCATAGGACCCTAATCTAGGCACTAAAACTTAGGCTAGACCAAAAACTCTCACTAGGCAAAACTAGGTTAAAACTAAACCTAAAAAAACCTAAAACTAGCTACTAAGTACCACTAAACAACCAAGCAAGAACCCTAGCACCTCCCCCTAACCTAGCTAGCACCCTAGCACCTCCCCCAAGCACCCTAGCGAGGAGGTTCATCACCTCCTTGTCACCACCTTCACTCTCGGCCAAATACCACCACAACCGGCCTACCTCAGCCCCTAGCTATACCATAGCTCGTCCTCATCACCACTAGACCTCCCACATCACCTACTAGCCTTGCTTACTCAACCTCCCCCCTCGACACCTAGCAGCACTTTGCGTGCTCGCTACTCCCACGCACCCTATAAATACCGAGCACCCTCCATCCCTTCACTTCACACCTCCCTCTCTTCTATACCTTAAACATTTCTGAAGTACTAAGACCTTAGAAACCATAGAAGTCGAGTACCTTAGCCCTAGACCTTGTCGAGTTGTGGTTTTGGCCGAGAGAAACCCTAGAACCCTTGTTACACCTCCCACGACCTAGGTAAGCCTAACCTTTGAATCTAATAGCCTTAGAACAGACCTAGGACACTTAGAACATGCCTTAGAAACCATAGGATAGCCTTGACCATTTTATTTTAGAAGTTTTCATTTAGAAACCCTAGATTTAGAAAATTTGGTGTTTACATGCTAAATTGCTTTATTATATGCTATAATCTAAATTAGGTGACCTATTTGAACTTATATTAGCTAAACATAAGCTAGGAAACTTAATTGTTTTATAAAAATATAGTTTACTTGAATTTAGGACTAGTTTTTTAAAAGTTTTCATGCATAGGGGTATATACTATAAATTCCTGAAACTATAAAGTCTAGGGACTGTTTTTGACATTACTTGAAAGTTATAAACATAAGGACCCTTTTTGCAAAGTTTTGAAACCCTAGGATAAGAAATTAAAATAAGTTATAAACTTAAAAAGACTAGTTTTACAAATATTATTAAGTTAAGGGTATAAAGGGTAAATATTGAAAGTTAGTGAAGTATAAGGACCATTTCTATCATTTCTCTAAAGTATATAAGTATAGGGACTATTTGTGAAAAATTTAGAAAGTTATATGCTTAATTGTTATAAGTTTATAAGTTTAGGGTAGAAAGTGTAAATATATAAACTTGAAGGTTATAAACGGACTATTTTCATATAAGTATAAAACCTATTTTAAGTTAGAAGCATAACACAATACTAGGGAGCTTCATGCGAGGAGTATCATGTGGATATTTTGTTCTGACGAGTTTGCTGGGTTTACGATTTAAAGTGCCCTGGCTCCTCAAACGATTATTGCATATACTTCTGAGTTATGATGGCCCGAACGGTGTTATGTTATAACTAAACCCTAATAACAATGTTGATATAAATAATGCCTAAAAACATTATTAATATTTATCATATCTCTATTTTTTGATAATCACAAAACCTAAACCCATTGAACTAAAAATTACGACGTAAACAAGTATTTAGTCATAAATATTCACCTTACATCCAAATCACTTAAGGTATGAATAAACAAAATGTTTATTGCATTCTATGATCAAAGAAAATTTTTCTTAAACACTAGACTTTTTATAAAATGTCACAAAACATTTTATATCTTTTACAAAATCATTTTTGGAAATAAAAGAATATGTTTAAATCATTATAAATATATGAATTCAAATTTTCAACAAAAAATGGCAAAAATGGTCCAGAAAAACCTTCCCCACAAAAAGACAATTCTGGGCAACGTTCAGAAGGGGCGCCCCCCTTAATTATCTAGGCGGCCCCCTTAATTATTAAGGGGACCGACCACGCTCAAGAACATATTCTTTCCCCTATAAATACTGAACTATTCTGGATTTTTTCCTCACCTTTTGCACTAAAAACTTTCTGATCTAAATCTCCATTTCTATTCTCTAAAATCCTTTGATCATATAATCATAAGCTTTTGTTTCCAAGTGATTCAAGCTTCAACCTTTCAAGTGCAAGAGAAGAATACTTCAATCCATCAAGACAAGAAGTATTACAACTTGTTGTGACCTCCACATACAAGTTGTTTGTGCATCATCACATATATATCTATTTTGTGTATAAGTTGTGAATATTAGATAGAAGCTAGTATAAGAAGTTAGGTTAGCAAGGTGTGTAGATAGAAAAGTTGTGAAGTAATTTAGGTGTGAAAGAAATAGAGGTGTGAAGAAGAAGTAGTGAAATTAAGTAGTGATTAGGTGTGAAGAAGTTGTGAAATAGGTGTGAAGAAGTTGTGAAGTAGTTGTGAAGAAGTTGTGTTGTGGTGTGTAAGGTTTTCTCCGCCATAAGGGAGCTTGTTGACATAGTGAAGAAAACTCTCGAGTTAGGTGCTCGGGGAGTGGAGTAGGGCAAGGAAGGTGTCCTTGTAGCCGAACCACTATAAATCTCTTGTCTCGCGGTTCGATCTTTCCATCTCTCATTTACTTCTTACTTACTTTGTTATTTAGTTTATATATACTTGTTCATATTGTGCTAGAGTAGATTTCACATAAACTCGAATCAACATTTTTGAATCAAAGTTTTTATAAAATTAAAAAGACGTAAAACTATTCAACCCCCCCCTTCTAGTTTTCCACAATTGGTATCAAGAGCCACGTCAAACAAGATTTTTAAAATATATTGTATTTTAAAACTTGTAACGATCTATGGAATCTGAAAAATATTTAGAAGGGCAATCTATGCAAAGACCACCGTATTCGAAAGTGATGGATTTTTATATTGGAAAAATAGATTCGAAACTTATGTGAAATCTAAAGATCTTGATCTTTGGCATGTTATTACATTTGGTGATTTTCCCTCCTATTCAAAATAATCCGGAAACTAAAATGGATGAAATTGTACCTTTTGAAAAACAAAATGATGATTTGAAAAAGAAACTAGCAAAAAATAATGAAGCTAAAATGGTAATTTATAATGCGTTACCGCGCAAAGAATATGAAAGAATTTTTATGTGTAAAACCGCAAAAGAAATTTGGGATTCACTACTAATCACTCACCAAGGTAATAGTCCAATGTCCAAATGACAACAAAGAGGGAATAATGATAATGCTTTTGCTAAATTTAACACTATTATCACAAGTTTGAAAGCACTTGATGAGACCTTTTCTAGTAAGAATTGTGTAGGAAATTTCTTAGGGCATTGCATCCAAAATGGCGAGCGAAGGTCACGGCAATTGAAGAATCGAAGAATTTGATGACGTTATCGCTCGATGAACTTATTGGCAACTTGAAGGTCCATGAAGAAATTATAAAGAGAGATTCGGAAGCGGTCAAAGGCAAGAAAGAACAAACCAAATCTCTTGCTCTAAAAGTCAAAAAGGAACTTAGTGACGTTGATGATTCAAGTGACGATAGTGAAGACGAAGAATATGCAATGGCCGTAAGAGAATTCAAGAAATTCTTCAAAATACGAGGAAGATTCACTAGACAACCACGAGACGAAAGAAAGTCATTTCAAAGAAATAGAAGCGATAACTACGGGAAAAGAAAGTGCTTTAGATGTGGAAGTCCAAATCATCTCATTGGCGAATGTCCAAAGCCACCGGGTTATGAAAATCAAGGCGCCTTCGTTAGTGGAACATGGAGTGATAGTGACAAAGAAGAAGTGGAAAAACCAAGAGACGAAAAATGTCTTTTAGCCAAAGCAACCGATGAAATATGCTTAGGAATAGACTTGGAGCCCGACGAATGGATCAAGGATAGCGGATGCTTGAGGCACATGATGGGGAACCGCAAGCTATTTTCTACATACAAGGCATACAATGGAGGTAATGTTATTTTCGGTAGTGACTTGCGTGGAAAAATCATTGGCAAAGGTACGATCTCTCAAGACTCCCTAACTATTGAAAATGTTGAGCACGTAGATAATTTAACATATAACTTACTTAGTATAGGCCAAATATGTGATAATAAGTGTAGGGTTACCTTTACCGATAGGGATAGCGAAATAGTTAAGGATGGAAAAGTCATAGGTAGAGGAATTAGGAAAGGAGGCGTATATGTTATGAAACTAGGAAATAAACCGAAGATAGGATATGCCTAGCAACCTTAGACGAGAACTCCACTTTGTGGCATAGGAGATTAGGACATGCAAACATGCAACAAATACAATCTTTAGCCTCTAAGGAATTAGTTAGAAATTTGCCTAACCTAAGATATGACAAACACTTTTGTGATGCTTGTAAAATTGGAAAACAAGCTCATGCAAGCCACAAAGCTAAGAATATAGTATCCACTACTAGGTGCCTAGAATTATTACATATGGATCTATTTGGTCCATCCGCTGTGCGGAGCTATGGAGGAAACCGTTATACCTTAGTAATAGTAGACGACTATTCACGATACACGTGGACTAGGTTTCTAAGTGATAAAACCCAAGCCTTTGAAAAATTTGAAATATTTAGTAAAATGATTCAAAATAAATTAGGATGCACAATAGTATCTATTAGGACGGACCACGGTAGGGAATTTGATAACGAAGTACAATTCGGAAAATATTGTGATTTAAATGGAATATCTCACAATTTCTCCGCTCCTCGTACTCCTCAATCAAATGGCGTAGTAGAAAGAAAGAATAGGTCACTACAAGAAATGAGTAGAACAATGTTAAATGAACAATCCATCCCACAAAAATTTTGGTGTCACGCCGTAGATACATCGACATATATAATTAATAGAGTATCAATTAGGAGAATTTTAGGAAAAACTCCTTATGAGTTGTTAAGAGGTAGAAAACCTAACTTAAGCTACTTTAGGGTATTCAGAAGTAAATGTTATATTTTAAACACTAGGGATTACCTTACTAAGTTTGACCCAAAATCATACGAAGGAATATTTCTAGGTTATTCACAAAATAGTAAAGCATATATAATACTTAACAAACACACTATGAAAGTAGAAGAATCATTAAATGTAACATTTGATGAAACACCACCACCTCCTAAAACATTGCCTTTAGAAGATGATGACCTAGTTGAAGAAGAAGCTACTGAGGTTAGTAAAGCAAAACCCCTAGGAAATGATATTGAAAACATAGACTTAGAAGAAAACGAAGTAGTAAATATTAAGGAATCTAAATCACACCCATTAGATAATATAATAGGAAGCCTTAATCAAAGAACCCTTAGATCACAAGCCCAAGATAAAAATAACTTCTTTTGTTTCCTCTAAGCAATAGAACCTAAGAATATTAATGAAGCCTTAAAAGATGAAAGTTGGGTTATGGCCATGCAAGAAGAACTGAATCAATTTAGGACGAACGATGTTTGGGAACTAGTCCCAAATCCAATGAACATGACCATCATAGAAACTAAGTGGGTATATAGGAATAAGCTAGATGAAAATGGAGTAGTAACTAGGAACAAAGCTAGGTTAGTTACCCAAGGTTATAATCAACAAGAAGGAATTGATTTTGACGAAACTTATGCCCCCGTAGCTAGATTAGAATATATTAGAATACTCCTTGCCTATGCATGCGCCCTAGACTTTAAGTTATTTCAAATGGACGTGAAAAGGCATTCCTTAACGGTTTTATCAATGAGGAGGTTTATGTGGCACAACCTCCGGGATTCATTGACTTCGCAAAACCTGATTATGTTTATAAACTCAATGTAATAACCCGTAATTTTCCAGTTTATTAATTTCCTGTAAACCCGAAGAATTAATTATGAATTTTATATTCAATAGTTTTACTCATGCTCATGTTTACACTTTTGCTTTCATTTAAACTGTAAAGCAACAACGAATATTATCAAGCAAACAATGTGGTGAACTCACATACCATTTTACTAAAATTTCACGCGTGCCGACACCGTGATAGTATGGCATAGGTCTAATAATTTAATACCGGGATCCAATGAGAACACGAGGCACTTAAATTTCCGCGAGTACCGAATGCATCTCACATTACCAATATTATTCGATTAACACTCATTTTATTTGTGTTACACCTTTATTTAATACTACACTTATAAAAAAAAAAAAGAGATAAGATATATACACTTTATCTTCTACACAAACACAACCGACCCCCTCTTGTCACTTTACCAAATCGATAACCATGATAAACTCTCATCTACTCGCTCTCTCTCTCTCATATCAAAAATCAAAACCTTACACCTCTCCTTCCACCTGCTGCGCCGCTCCCACCCAGGCTGAACTGACTCAATGACTACAAGGGCCAAGATGTTGGTCCCTATCGCTCGCAGGTCTGATCCCATTTGTCCAAGCCTTCGAAGTCAACACCACAAGCCAAGGGATGACTAGATGGTGATGAAGCAATACTCTTTTTGGCTACTAATCCAAAGGACCTCTTGAGGAGGAGGAATCAAAACCCCCTTGTATTAACTCTATTTATACCGATCGATTCCCATGGGTTTTCCACACATCCTACAACTTTCACCATCAAAATACTAGTAGCTTTTGAGAGAGAAATTTCGAAGATTCGAAGGGTGTGTGGATTTACTTGTGACGGATTCGGGTTCGAGCTTTCGAGTTCCATTTGGTCTTCTTGTTATTCGACTCCTTTTGTTGTAAGAATCTAAAACTTAAAGTCTTGTTGTATACTTTTCATATATATGATTTTGGTTTTTACATCCGATGAAGTATTGTTGGCTCGAATTAAAGTTGATTAATGATAAAAGCTTGTGAATTTAGTTACAGCCTTGTGGCGTTGTTTTGTTACATTTTGAATGTCGATTTGCCCGTAAACCTTAGAATCGGTTATGTTTGTTGTTATAAAAATCTTGAATGGCAAGCTAATGAGATACAATTGAAAAACTAGAATGGCTCATAGAAATTGAAAAATGCTTATGTTAATCGTTAGTCCCTCCGCTTATACGATCTAGTGAAGAAGAGTTTGGATTTCTTTCGAGTTGAAACCTATTGCGGTCGAGACCCGTACCACGAGAGTGGCCTAGTTTTATGTTAAGTGCTTGATGAATTGTAATCCTGGGCAGCTGCTTGTTTTAAGCCTTTCTTTGTCGACACCCCACACCAAGAGGTCTCGAGTTCGAGCCTCGGTGTGGCCAAGCAAAACCTCTGATATTGCGTTTAGGTTGTGTAAGATGATCTGGGTTCGAATCCCTTGCAAACCTGCTGCATATCATTTTTTTTTGTTTTGTTTTGATCCTTCTGAATTTAGCGAAACAACCAGTTGTACTATCCTCTTGATGTGCTTGGGCCTCAAGCCCACTCCCAACCCAAGGGTGCGTTTGTCCTGTGTTGGGCCGAGCCCATTTAACCTACGGTGCATTTGTTTAAACAAGTGAGCCGAAGCCCATCTTCCTCACTAAAAATAAAACTATTCGACATACGTTCCGTCACTCCAATTTATCCCCGACCTAGTCGACTCACTTGACTCATGGTTACTCGACGGCAACTTACAACATACCTTAAAAGCCTTCTAAACGAGATTTATGAGTTATAAATTATAAAGCAAACAAAACTCAAATATTTAAACTAATACATATAAATCATATTTTTGAAACATTAGACTATATATTATTTTTACGACATACTTTTACAAACGAATTACAAATTTTGAATCATTAAACAATAATTTATAACGATATATTTTGTTAGATAGAAACTAGTTTTCTTTAAAGTAACAACGACATATATTTTTATCACCTAGTATAAACAAACACGATAATCGGGTCATGCCCAATTTCCTAAAAACTTTTATAACTTACGAAATGTATATGTATAAAAATCCTTACTAATATAATATAAAATTTTACTCATATTTTCATATACACTTTTAAACGACATTATTAAAATTCAAACTCGTCAATCATTTAATTGCGATCGTTTTCCGTACATCGCCTCTCGACTATCGTCAACTCAAGGTTCATTCGTCTTCGATATTCTCGATACTCTAAGTGTACTTTTATGAGCCAATAATTGTAAAACCATTTCAAACTAAATTGCCGCCACACAAGCAACTATAACAAAACATTTCAAAACCTTTAAACTTATTTATATTTCATCGAGTCTTAAACAAGTATTGCCAACTAAACTATGCCATACTAATCTAAGTTGTGCGTTGGAATCTATCATCACTTAATCGACTCTATTGCAACTCTACTACTACTAATCAAGGTGAGTTCATAGTCCCACTTTTTACTATGTTTTCAAATCCCGTGGGGAGATACATGCTATAAATCTGAACACAAGTATTTTTCTGTATGCTATCCTGATTGATATTGCCTAAGTTACCACTATTGCCACTAAAAGCCCCTCATATCATGAACCATTAATCACTTGCGAGTGAACGCGAATTTAGTGAATAGATCTATTGGCAGTTGACGCCCCATTTGTGTTGCTGGATAGGTAACCAAATGCACTTTATTTGAACTAAACAGGAGGACGGCAACCTCCTGCACGAGGGCCTTCATACTAATATTATCCCTATAATGTTAGTAATTAACGTCATTATTATATGACGTCACTAGTTAACGTTTGCGTGTCATGAGGCTTAGGGCAATATATTACACTACGATATCATTGTTTTACTACTATTTGACTTGTGTTCAAACTATTACAAATAAAACACTGTGGATTCACTCAACCTTTGTGTTGACCCTTTTAGCATGTTTTATCTCAGGTATCTAAGAGGCATATATATGGCACGGAGTGGATAAGGGCCCCCATTTGGACGACGTCCAAAATGTTATCATTCTTTTTAAATTATACATTTTCATTTTGTACTATTAAATGTTGTGAACCTTGTTGCAAACTCTGATTTTATTTTGACGAATGATAACTAAATTTTCTCAAACGTCTCTTTGAGTCGTTTTCTATAATTATGTCTATGATCTGAGATGTAATACCCCAAGTAGACTTCCGCTGCTTCATTACGATTTTTGGGGTGTTACAGATTGGTATCAGAGCCAGGTTATAGAGAACCAAGTGATTTTCAAAACACTGGACTATAACCACATTTTCAAAACGAGCTATTTACACCTTACTACCTTATGCCCTCCGTGCCAACATTTTATCGAACATCATGCATTGAGATTTGCTTAGCAGATGATGCATAACTTTTAGACATCATGACTAATAGATATTTAACTTTAGTTGAACTAAATGACTTATATTTATTACTATTGGAATATTGCAGTACCATGTCACCCCTTATCATCATACTGTCTGACATGATGACGCTCTGCCAGCATCACCTCTCACCCCGACTACCATTTTATCTGATGACACCTTACCCGTTTCCCCTGTCATCCCATCTGTCGTTCCATCTGGGAACACCTCTGGAGAGACTGAGCCCTTTGAGAAGGGTGAAGTCGCTTCGACACCTGTCGACTCATTTGCTGATGGACCACTTTTCGTCCTCTCAGTGGACCTATGACTTACGACCAGTATCTTCATGATCAGTACCTCGAGTCACAGCAGTTCCTAGCTGCAGATGATTGTCCTACACCACCCCCTAGCCACCACTCAGGGTCAGATGCTGATGACGACTCGTCCGACTCAGACTCTTCTGACACCGCTGCATCTGCTCCACCACCATCCCCGCCTGCCCCGGTTCGCCGGCGCAAGCGTGTCAGAGTTCTTGAGCCCTTTGAGCCTGAGCCATTCATGGAGAAGTTCAAGTATTGCCCAGATGGTCGTACTTTCCTTTGCACGGCTTGGAAACGAGTCCGTCGATCACCTGCCTTTGTACCACCACTAGTTTCCACACCACCACCATTGGCTCCATCACTTGTATCTCCACCTGTACCATCTCTGTACCTTCACTATCTTTGTCACCATCACCCCTACCTTCGCCATCATCTCCATTACCTCAGCCACATCCCTACATGTTGCCTACTCTCACCGCACCCCACTCTTCAGAGACTTTACCACCTATGCCGCCACCCACTGTGTTCTATACCCAGACTACCACAGTGCCGATACCATCACCCACTTCATCTCCTATTCCTTCACCCCCACCTACTACCACTGAGACCACCCCACCCCATAATGTCCATAGGAGGGTTGATGCTCGGAGATGGTCATTTTTGTTGGAGGCCATCCGACTTGGAGATTTATGGAGGGATCCCCGAGAGCTTCGGAGCTTGGAGAGAGTTCCTCAGCTATGATTCCGGTCACTGAGAGCCGATGCACCATACCATCCCGCTGTTAGCTGCTAGGTTAGTCAGGCACGAGGACACATTGATGAGATTGTGAGTATCATAGAGGAGATTTCTCTCGAGCGAGTCGAGAACATTGAGGAGGAGGTTACAAACCTCGTGTTCATAGAGTAGCTTTAGAGCAGGTCTTTCAGATGATGGGTACTGAGATTGAGGAAACCATGTATACCGTTACTGAGTTCGGCCACAGACTTGATGTTCAGAGTTATGAGATACAGGAGCTGAGGGAGATTGCAGTGACGACTCAAGAGGCTAGAGCACCAGACTCAGGAGCTAGCAGCAGCTAGAGCCACCATTCATGCCCTCAGAGTTTCGCTTGAGGAGGTTCAGGACAGGGAGAGATCCAGAGACTTGGAGATGCTTGAGATGATCAGGATTGTTCGAGAGTTGGAGCGTAGATCAGGAGGCGCATCTGGAGCTTCATAGATCTATGACCTGTCATTGCAGTAGAGACATCTTAACTTGCCCTGTGCGGCATTAATAATCTTGTATTAGTTGTTTTGTGAACAATCAGACGAGTTATTAAAACTTTGTTGTTGGTTATGATATTTCACTTGACTATGTTGATCATGATTTCTAAAGTGTGCAATTGTGATAATTATAGAAATATGGCTCCTCGTAGAAAAGCAACAACGACAACGACCCCCACAACCGCCATGACCCCAGCTGCTATCCGAAAGTTGATCGCCGATAATGTTGCTGCAGCACTGGAAGAGCAAGCGACAACTATGGCACGTTCCAATAGCATCAACATGCCAACTGGAGAAGGCGAGACATCTGTGGCTCGCAAGTGCACTTACAAGGACTTTATGGCTTGCAAAACCAACCTACTTTAAGGGTACTGAAGGAGTGACTGAACTTGCTGATGGTTTGAGCGTTCTGAGACTGTGTTCACAAGAAGCGGATGTTCTGATGACTGCAAAGTCTCGTTTGCTACGGGAACTCTACTGGAAGATACTTTATCTTGGTGGAACTCTACGGCTCAGAATATGGGGATAGAGGAAGCCTATAAAATCACTTGGGCTGACTTCAAACGGAGGAGTTGAAGAAATATTGTCCCCGTACTGAAATCAGGAAGCTGGAGGATGAGTTTGATCGCCTAGTGGTGAAAGGAAATGACCTTAGGACTTATGATCGAAGGTTCCAAGAACTTGCTCTGCTATGCCCAACCAAAGTGCCAGACCTTGAGAAAACGCTAGAGAAGTATGTTGAAGGGTTGCCTAAGAACATAGAAGGAAATGTCACTACATCCAAACCTCAGACACTTGAAGAGGCTATCGAAATTGCTCAGAGGTTACTGGAGAGGGAGATCAAACGTAGTCAGACTCAAGGAAGCAACGATCACAAACGAAAATTTGATGATCGTAGGGGCAATCACAACAACAACTCTCACCACAACAACAACCCTCATCACAACAACCACAACTATAACCGCAACCACAATCAAAACTATCAACAAAACCAAAACCACCATCACAACCAGCAGAATCGCCGGTAGGAAGCCGCCAGGGCTTACATTGCCACACCCACTGGAACTGGGGGTTATGCTGGAAGACAACCTCTGTTTAACCGATGCAAGTTGCATCATACCGGGCCGTGCACTGCTAAATGTATGAAGTGTCAAAGGATCGGCCATTTGACCAAAGACTGCAGAGCTTCAGGCGCTAACTTGCAACCGGTGGCCGTGGTGTGCCATGGATGTGGTGAAAAGGGGCACTACAAGAACCGTTTCCCAAACCAGACTACCAACCAGAACAACAATGCTCGTGGGCGAGTTTATGTAATGGGAGAAGGGAATGATCAGCAAGACCCAAACGTAGTCACGGGTACGTTTCCACTTAACAACTATCTTGCTAAAGTTTTATTTGATTCGGGAGCCGACAAAAGTTTTGTGTCTACTTCATTTGCGTCCCTACTTAACATCGCCCCAACTAAACTAGACACTACTTACGAAATCGAACTAGCCGAAGACAAACTCGTAGGCACTAACACCATAATCCAAGGTTGCACCTTACTCTTACTTGACCAACCTTTCGACATAGACCTCATGCCTATCAAGCTTGGTAGCTTCGGCGTTGTCATCGGCATGGATTGGCTATCCAAGAACCATGCTAGAATCATCTGTGACGAGAAAGTCGTTCACATCCCTTTTCAAGAAGAAACCCTAATCATTCGTGGTGAGCGGAGTAAGACTCGGCTTAGCATCATATCGTACGTCAAAACTGTGAAGTATATCGATAGATGATGTCACGCCTTTTTGGCACAAGTGACAGAAAAGAAGTCGGAAGAGAAGCAACTTGAAGACGTGCCAGTAGTTAAGAACTTTCCTGAAGTATTTCCCGATGAGTTGCCTGGCCTTCCACCAGTCCGCCAAGTGGAATTCCATATTGAATTAGTACCGGGAGCAGCACCCGTGGCGCGAGCACCATATAGGTTGGCGCCATCCGAAATGAAGGAGTTATCTGAGCAATTACAAGAATTGTCAGATAAAGGATTCATTCGTCCGAGTTCTTCGCCTTGTGGAGCTCCGGTGTTGTTTGTTAAGAAGAAAGACGAATCTTTTCGAATGTGTATTGATTACCGTGAGTTGAACAAACTTACAGTGAAAAATCGATATCCATTACCTAGAATCGATGACCTGTTTGACCAGCTGCAAGGATCGAGTGTCTACTCGAAAATTGATCTAAGGTCGGGTTATCATCAACTGAGAGTTAGGGAAGAAGATATTCCTAAGACAGCTTTCAGGACACGATATGGCCACTACGAATTCCAAGTAATGCCGTTCGGTCTAACTAACGCACCAGCTGTGTTTATGGACTTAATGAACCGAGTGTGCAAGCCTTATCTGGACAAATTCGTAATCGTGTTCATCGATGACATCCTCATCTACTCCCGTAACAAAGAAGAGCATGCAGAGCACTTGAAAACTATTCTAGAACTACTCCAAGAGGAGAAATTGTATGCCAAATTTTACAAGTGTGATTTTTGGATTGAGAAAGTGCAATTTCTTGGGCATGTGATAGATAGCAAAGGTATTCACGTGGACCCCGCAAAGATCGAAGCTGTTAAGAATTGGGCATCTCCTACGAACCCCACGGAGATACGTCAATTTTTAGGTCTTGCTGGATACTACCAAAGATTCATCGAAGGTTTCTCTAAGATCGCCAAACCTCTGACGGAATTGACGCAAAAGAAGAAGAAGTTTGACTGGGGGGAAGAGCAAGAATCGTCATTCCAACTGTTGAAGCAGAAGCTTTGTGAAGCTCCAATCTTGGCACTACCCGAAGGAAGTGAAGACTTCGTGGTATATTGCGATGCATCGTACCAGGGTTTAGGTGCTGTGTTAATGCAAAGGAGTAAAGTTATCGCATATGCTTCTCGACAACTCAAAACTCATGAGAAGAACTACACCACCCATGATCTTGAATTGGGAGCAGTAGTATTTGCCCTCAAGATGTGGAGACACTACTTGTATGGCACCAAGTGCACGGTGTTTACAAATCACAAAAGTCTCCAACACATTCTAGATCAAAAGGAGTTGAACATGAGACAATGCCGATGGTTGGAGTTACTCAGTGACTGTAACACCCTAACCCGATAAGGGTAGAAGTATTACGTTATGGTGACGTATCAGAACAAACACAAGCATATGACATGATTAATACAATTGAATTTCAATGGTTACAATGGAGAATCTGAAACTACAAGGTTACAAATGTGCTATACAAAAATCTACTAAGTCTGAATGAAACTCTTCTAGTCATCTCTAATCCAATTTAGCTAGTACGGTCTTCTAAGTCCAAGGTACTCTCCACTCACACCCAGCTTCCAAACTAAAACCTGCCGCAGGAAAGGAAATGCGGCTGAGCTACGAGAGCTCAGTGAACAGATATAACGATAACAAGCAGTAATAAAGGAATAGTGGAGTACGAGAATCGATACAAGATATATCAAGAGTTAAGAAATGGTGACAATGGACAAGAATGTAAGAAACTGTAATCCCACCACAAGCCCAAGTATAATCAAGTCAAGTCTAGTCATGTCAAGTATCAGGTTATGGGTAACGGTAACAGAAATCCACTACGAGCCCAAATCAAGTCAAATCAAATATCAGGGTGTATGGAGGGGTGACCTCAGCATACCAAGTACAGGGTGAGGGGATACCTCTCAGGATTGGAGTCATGAGCTCCCAGGATGTGAAAGACGTGTATCGCACACACCATCAGTCACCAAGTATAACAAGTAATATATCATATACAGGAACATGAACAAGTCTAGGATGCATCCATACGCCCCAGGTGGCCAGAGTCTACCAATACACACCAGATAAAATTCAAGTCAGGGACGGGACAGGACATCACTCTCCTGCCCTAGAGTCAAGTCATCGGTGCATCAATGACAAGGACATGAAACCCTCATGCCTAGTGGTGGCTCATAGTCTCAAACTGTGGGTCAAGGTCAAGTATCAAGTATCAAGTGTCAAGTAAGCAAGTACAAGTCTTATATCAAGTGGTTCAGTGAGCAAGTACCAGTTAAGTTTCCATCTCAAGGGGTTCAAGTCAAGTTAATTACCAAGGTTCAAGTCAAGTTTTATATCAAGTGTATCATGTCAAGGTTTATATCAAGGTTCAAAATCAGTGGATCACCTCAAAGGTTCATATTCAAAAGGTTTGCAGGTTCATAGCAAAGATTTACTTCAAAAGTTTCACATCAGGGTTCAAGACAAAGGTTCAAGTCAGAAGATTCATATCAGAGGGTTCAATTATCAGAAGGTCCAATTTCAGGAAGATCAAAATCAGAAAGTCAATATTAAAGGTTCATCTCAATTAGTTTATATCAGATGGTTTATAGCAAAGGTTCATTCAAAAAGGTTTCTATTAAAGTCTATATAAAGCAATCTTTTAAAATGGTCCTCATAAAAGTGATCTAACAAAATAATTTTCATAAAGATGTCTTAAACTAGTTCCCGGAAAACATTTTCATAAATAATTAAAAAGAGTTTTCACATCCGGTTATAATATCAATTACATCTTCAAGGTATCAAAGCCAAGTTTAAATATTAATGTCAGAAAGGTGATGGACAAAGTGTATCAAGTGTCGAGGGAATATGACAAGGTTCAAAACAGAAAATCAAAGCAAGGGTTCATATCAAGTAGGTCATAACAAGGGTTCACAATTCTAAGGAAACAATAGCAAGGTTCAACTTATCAAGGGAAACATAGGAAAAGGTTCATGACAAGGATTCAATGTAAAGGTTCAAGTAAAGGTTCAAAATACAAATTCAAGTAGAGGTTCAAAGTAAAGGTTCAAGTAAAGGTTCAAGTAGAGATTCAAGTAAAGATTCAAGTAGAGGTTCAATGTAAAGGTTCAGGTAAAGGTTCAATTCAAATGATTCGTATGAAAGATTAACAATTCAAGGAAAATATAACAAGGTCCAAGTAGATCATATGAAAGGTTCACGATACTAGAAAATATAACAAGGTTCAACAAACAAGGGAGCATAGCAAGGTTCAAGGGGATACAAGATAAACAAGAGAGAGAGTTCATGAGAAACCTGTGCAAGGTCAGAATATCTGTACGATAACATAAGTGTCTCAAGGTAAGACAGAATATCCGTACCTTATTAGAAGTGCAAGAAAGGACAATATAGTAAACAGGACAAGGTCAGGATTACTCCTTCTTCACACCTAGAGGAGTAGAAGACAAGATTACTCATTTAAGTAACTTTCTATTTTTAGCAGGTTTCCAGAATTAGTAAGTTTCTATTTTTAGAAAGTTTCCTTATTTAGTAAGTTTCCATAAATAGCAGGTTTCCATAATTAGAAAGATTTAGCTTCATAAATTAGGTTAAGTCTTTAATTAATCATTATTATAGAAATAGGGTTCATTTTAACAAGTTATGAAAGTTTAGGGTTAATTATGACAAGTTTCCATATTTTAGGGTTTTAATTGCAATTATGCCAAAGATAAAGTCAAAAATGTAAATATTACTAGTTAATCATTTTAATCCATGAGTTACTCATATATATAATTCAAACCCTTCAACCTTAACCATTTTACAAGTTATACCCTTTAGTTAATTAAATTACAAATCAAACCTTACAATTTAAATAAATTGCAAAACAATCCTTTAATTATTCATATATACACATTAAGCTTTCAATTATCCAAAATTACACAACAAACCCTTTTCATGATTATTTATACGAATTACTCTTTAATTTTTCAATATTTACAAAACAAGTCCTTTAACTTAATTAATTACAAATCGAATCCAAATTTATTTATAATTCCATATCAAGCCTTTAAGTATTCAAAATTTCACAAGACCTCCTTCACAATGTTTAATTCACTAATCGACCTCAGGTTTTCCAAAATTTACAAATCAGCCCCTCTAGTTTATTTATTTCCATTCGAATTACATTTTTAAGAGAAATACCTTTTTAAATCCTTTAATTACAAAATTTACACATGAGACCCCTATACAATATTTTATACGAATAATACCCTTTATTTTACAGGTTATAAAAATGTCCCTCAAGTTTCAGAATTTACAAAACACACCCTTCTCTTTATTATTTTCCAATCGGTTTGCATTTAAATGATATAAACCCTAACCCTAATCCAAGTAATGATTACACTATCATTAATAAACCTTAAAAAGCATTTAATGATCAGATCAAACACAAAAATTAAAACCCTAGCCTCCACGTTTTTATTTTCTTCCTTTTCTTTTTATAAAACCCGATATACACAATAATTCACCCAAGTTGTTCTAGGCTTCGACAATTACCAAGATCATTTTTATGATGTTATTTGACACATATTGAACTCAGAAAAATTGTATAAAAGGCCCAGAAAAATCGTATGTTCCATAACGAAATTATTTGTGTTATTAGGGTTTCGAGTTGTTTTTAATTCCCACGACTAGAAAACATTGCATGAATCGATTTCAATAATTTTTATAGATCATATATGATGTAAATAAGTCTAGAAAAATACCAGATATATTTTAGAGGCGTCGAATGAATTATGGGGGAATATCTCTTTCTCGGCTAGAATTAAATCGAACCAAACAATTTCCCACGATCAAATAAACGATCAAGCAACCTTGGAGATAATTTTTACACCTTCTATGGACATGGATGATCACCAAAAAATTATGAATAGGCTCCAGAAAATTCGGATCAAGAGGTGGTGATTTTTGTGTGTGTCGTTATATGTTTTTAGGGTTTCACGGCTTAAATAAAAATGGAACAAAAATAAGAAAACGTGTGAATTGGATAGGGATCAAAGAATTTCGGTTGAGATTTATTTAGATGATCAATTTCTGATTTTGTAACAATACTTTCCTTACTTGCACATGTTTATCTCTTTATTTTATATATTTACAAGTATTTAAAAGTAATTCTAATACATATACAATATATAAATCGGCCCAATAATTCAAGGTGACAAGAAATATATTTTGTAACATTTTAAATGTTGTCAAGTCCATTTTAAAAATATTACATCTCATGTGTTGTTAAATTCCAAGGTTTAAATGATTTATTTTGGGTTTTATTAGGTTATTTATTAAAGTTTTAAATTACAGGGGTATTTTAGTAATTTTTCATGTTTTGAAATTTCGGGTTTTACAACTCTTCCCTCCTAAAAAAAATTTCGTCCGCGAAATTGAAGTCGCACAGTTAGACGAAGTCGTAGCAAGTCGCAAGAGATCGTCGCCAACATTCTCACGCTCGGAGAGGTTCTTCCAAAAAAAAAAACTTATACGGAGATACGAACAAGATTTCAAGTCAATTTAACTGTATCAACAGTGGAGAGCTCTACAAGAGTTCAAGATTTATAACTGTGGTCATCAGAATGCAAAACGAGAGTCCAAACTCATCCAGGTATTTAATGAACGAAGGCAAGGTATACGCACGTATAGAATGAACCTAAAGTCTTACTAATCACGGATAATCCAACAGAGGTCAAGTTATACACTTCTCAGGTACTTCCCAAGATATCCTATGTCCACAATGAGTGCACGTTATATGGTGTAAGTATTATCACGTTGATCAGGCGTCATAATACTAGCACCACATAAATATGCCTTCATGATGATCATACTTTATCTCAAGTCGTATACAAAACCACCTATCTTATTCCACCTAGTACTTCTACAGACTCAGAGGTCAACACGATCAAATGTCATAATCAAGAGAGAAAACAAAACTACTCTCAAGAGTATCGGAAATCCCAGATTGTCTAGCAGAAATAAGGTATGTCGTCCACAAGCATCAGGTCTTCCACAATTCGTCATTATACTCGTGGTTAAACACCACAAGACTCTTCATAGGAACAGAGATGGGTAAGACGAAATCGAATAGCGTCGGAAAATTTATAGATGTTTATCAAAACAAGAGATAAATAACAGAATGTATCAAGTACGTCATCGCCATGGAGATTCTCAAAATGTCCGAAGAGGCATCCAAAATGATTAACAAAAGATCAGAGGTCAGAGTCGGAATCTGAAGGTAAGGATCAAATAGTGTCAGGCAATTACTATGAAATTTGCAATGGCTTCAAGATTTATTTAGGTTTCAAATCTTAGGTGGTGCAAGGCATAAGCTTCCAATTCTAAAGGTGATCTAAACAAACTTAAATCAAAAGCAGGGCACGAATCAGAGTGATGCGGAAACAAAACACTTAAACAAACGCCTTAATGTCTACCCATTCCTCACTGGTCAGAACTTAAGTTCCTATAGGGAAATCCTAAAGCAAAATCTTAAAGGTTATCTTATGAGCGCCTACAGTGGAACTTAGTGGTCCAAACATCACAGGTCAAGGGTAAATGTATTACGAGTCGCAGCCTGTTTCTCTGATACCATAATTGTAACACCCCAACCCGATAAGGGTAGAAGTATTACGTTATGGTGACGTATCAGAACAAACACAAGCATATGACATGATTAATACAATTGAATTTCAATGGTTACAATGGAGAATCTGAAACTACAAGGTTACAATTGTGCTATACAAAAATCTACTAAGTCTGAATGAAACTCTTCTAGTCATCTCAATCCAATTTAGCTAGTACGATCTTCTAAGTCCAAGATACTCTCCACTCATACCCAGCTTCCAAACTAAAACCTGCCGCAGGAAAGGAAATGCGGCTGAGCTACGAGAGCTCAGTGAACGGATATAACAATAACAAGCAGTAATAAAGGAATAGTGGAGTACGAGAAACGATACAAGATATAACAAGAGTTAGGAAGAAATGGTGACAATGGACAAGAATGTAAGAAACTGTAATCCCACCACAAGCCCAAGTATAACCAAGTCAAGTCTAGTCATGTCAAGTATCAGGTTATGGGGTAACGGTAACAGAAATCCACTACGAGCCCAAAACAAGTCAAATCAAATATCAGGGTGTATGGAGGGGTGACCTCAGCATACCAAGTACAGGGTGAGGGGATACCTCTCAGGATTGGAGTCATGAGCTCCCAGGATGTGAAAGACGTGTATCGCACACACCATCAGTCACCAAGTATAACAAGAAATATATCATATACAGGAACAGGAACAAGTCTAGGATGCATCCATACGCCCCAGGTGGCCAGAGTCTACCAATACACACCAGATAAAATTCAAGTCAGGGACGGGACAGGACATCACTCTCCTGCCCTAGAGTCAAGTCATCGGTGCATCAATGACAAGGACATGAAACCCTCATGCCTAGTGGTGGCTCATAGTCTCAAACTGCGGGTCAAGGTCAAGTATCAAGTATCAAGTATCAAGTATCAAGTTCAAGTCTTATATCAAGTGGTTCAGTGAGCAAGTACCAGTTAAGTTTCCATCTCAAGGGGTTCAAGTCAAGTTAATTACCAAGGTTCAAGTCAAGTTTTATATCAAGTGTATCATGTCAAGGTTTATATAAAGGTTCAAAATCAGTGGATCACCTCAAAGGTTCATATTAAAAAGGTTTGCAGGTTCATAGCAAAGATTCACTTCAAAAGTTTCACATCAGGGTTCAAGACAAAGGTTCAAGTCAGAAGGTTCATATCAGAGGGTTCAATTATCAGAAGGTCCAATTTCAGGAAGATCAATATCAGAAAGTCAATATTAAAGGTTCATCTCAATTAGTTTATATCAGATGGTTTATAGCAAAGGTTCATTCAAAAAGGTTTCTATTAAAGTCCATATAAAGCAATCTTTTAAAATGGTCCTCATAAAAGTGATCTTACAAAATAGTTTTCATAAAGATGTCTTAAACTAGTTTCCTGAAAACATTTTCATAAATAATTAAAAAGAGTTTTCTCATCCAGTTATAATATCAAGTACATCTTCAAGGTATCAAAGCCAAGTTTAAATATTAATGTCAGAAAGGTGATGGACAAAGTGTATCAAGTGTCGAGGGAATATGACAAGGTTCAAAACAGAAAATCAAAGCAAGGGTTCATATCAAGTAGGTCATAACAAGGGTTCACAATTCTAAGGAAACAATAGCAAGGTTCAACTTATCAAGGGAAACATAGGAAAAGGTTCATGACAAGGATTCAATGTAAAGGTTCAAGTAAAGGTTCAAAATACAAATTCAAGTAGAGGTTCAAAGTAAAGGTTCAAGTAAAGGTTCAAGTAGAGATTCAAGTAAAGATTCAAGTAGAGGTTCAATGTAAAGGTTCAGGTAAAGGTTCAATTCAAATGATTCGTATGAAAGATTAACAATTCAAGGAAAATATAACAAGGTCCAAGTAGATCATATGAAAGGTTCACGATACTAGAAAATATAACAAGGTTCAACAAACAAGGGAGCATAGCAAGGTTCAAGGGGATACAAGATAAACAAGAGAGAGAGTTCATGAGAAACCTGTGCAAGGTCAGAATATCTGTACGATAACATAAGTGTCTCAAGGTAAGACAGAATATCCGTACCTTATTAGAAGTGCAAGAACAGACAATATAGTAAACAGGACAAGGTCAGGATTACTCCTTCTTCACACCTAGAGTAGTAGAAGACAAGATTACTCATTTAAGTAACTTTCTATTTTTAGCAGGTTTCCAGAATTAGTAAGTTTCTATTTTTAGAAAGTTTCATTATTTAGTAAGTTTCCATAAATAGCAGGTTTCCATAATTAGAAAGATTTAGCTTCATAAATTAGGTTAAGTCTTTAATTAATCATTATTATAGAAATAGGGTTCATTTTAACAAGTTATGAAAGTTTAGGGTTAATTATGACAAGTTTCCATATTTTAGGGTTTTAATTGCAATTATGCCAAAGATAAAGTCAAAAATGTAAATATTACTAGTTAATCATTTTAATCCATGAGTTACTCATATATATAATTCAAACCCTTCAACCTTAACCATTTTACAAGTTATACCCTTTAGTTAATTAAATTACAAATCAAACCTTACAATTTAAATAAATTGCAAAACAATCCTTTAATTATTCATATATACACATTAAGCTTTCAATTATCCAAAATTACACAACAAACCCTTTTCATGATTATTTATACGAATTACTCTTTAATTTTTCAATATTTACAAAACAAGTCCTTTAACTTAATTAATTACAAATCGAATCCAAATTTATTTATAATTCCATATCAAGCCTTTAAGTATTCAAAATTTCACAAGACCTCCTTCACAATGTTTAATTCACTAATCGACCTCAGGTTTTCCAAAATTTACAAATCAGCCCCTCTAGTTTATTTATTTCCATTCGAATTACATTTTTAAGAGAAATACCTTTTTAAATCCTTTAATTACAAAATTTACACATGAGACCCCTATACAATATTTTATACGAATAATACCCTTTATTTTACAGGTTATAAAAATGTCCCTCAAGTTTCAGAATTTACAAAACACACCCTTCTCTTTATTATTTTCCAATCGGTTTGCATTTAAATGATATAAACCCTAACCCTAATCCAAGTAATGATTACACTATCATTAATAAACCTTAAAAAGCATTTAATGATCAGATCAAACACAAAAATTAAAACCCTAGCCTCCACGTTTTTATTTTCTTCCTTTTCTTTTTATAAAACCCGATATACACAATAATTCACCCAAGTTGTTCTAGGCTTCGACAATTACCAAGATCATTTTTATGATGGTATTTGACACATATTGAACTCATAAAAATTGTATAAAAGGCCCAGAAAAATCGTATGTTCCATAACAAAATTATTTGTTTTATTAGGGTTTCGAGTTGTTTTTAATTCCCACGACTAGAAAACATTGCATGAATCGATTTCAATAATTTTTATAGATCATATATGATGTAAATAAGTCTAGAAAAATACCAGATATATTTTAGAGGTGTCGAATGAATTATGGGGGAATATCTCTTTCTCGGCTAGAATTAAATCGAACCAAACAATTTCCCACGATCAAATAAACGATCAAGCAACCTTGGAGATAATTTTTACACCTTCTATGGACATGGATGATCACCAGAAAATTATGAATAGGCTCCAGAAAATTCGGATCAAGAGGTGGTGATTTTTGTGTGTGTCGTTATATGTTTTTAGGGTTTCACGACTTAAATAAAAATGGAACAAAAATAAGAAAACGTGTGAATTGGATAGGGATCAAAGAATTTCGGTTGAGATTTATTTAGATGATCAATTTCTGATTTTGTAACAATACTTTCCTTACTTGCACATGTTTATCTCTTTATTTTATATATTTACAAGTATTTAAAAGTAATTCTAATACATATACAATATATAAATCGGCCCAATAATTCAAGGTGACAAGAAATATATTTTGTAACATTTTAAATGTTGTCAAGTCCATTTTAAAAATATTACATCTCATGTGTTGTTAAATTCCAAGGTTTAAATGATTTATTTTGGGTTTTATTAGGTTATTTATTAAAGTTTTAAATTACAGGGGTATTTTAGTAATTTTTCATGTTTTGAAATTTCGGGTTTTACAACTAAACTGTTTCTCTCTGTTCACGAATTTCTCAATGGTATCGCAACTTGTAAACATCATCCAGAATTCTTCTGCAAAGTTCAAAAAGGTTTCAGTTCTTCATTCTGTCATCGGTCTTGACCACTTGGTGATAGTTTTCAAAACTTGCGGAACTTAAAGAGATATCCTCAATTAAGAACATCGTTGTCTCTACAAGTATCAATCTCTCCGAATGTACAAATGATCGACGAATTTTCTAACAAAGTGCAAAGATGATTTTCATGCTCTTCCTCGTCTCTGAACGTACTATTAAGTCATACAATGACCATTTGCCCAGGTACTCACGAGAAAACATTATTTATCAAATTCACGAAACAGTCAGAGCTTTAGCTAATACTATTAGCGTCACTAACCGTCATAGCAGTCGTTACAAATACGGAAGGCGATTTCAAAAATAACTTCAATTTATACTTCCATCTGAAAGAAAACTTCGCGCTCTGAAATTAAACAAACACATAATCGTTTCAGGGTGGAGGAATATTGGCTCCTAACAGTAATACGGTTCAACTTCCTGTAATCAATACGTATCTCCTGTCACCATCCTTCTTAATCGCGAACGAAACTACAATACGCCCAGAAGATACACTTAAGCAAACTTGCATCCTGGTCTTTGGTTGCTGCTCTTCCCGGTTGTTCAGACCAACTGGTATGATCTCGGACACATTTGGAAGACACCTTCGCTTACTAGACAATCTCTCGGTAACATATCAAATCCTACTTCACGTTCCGGTGGTAACACCCCAACCCGATAATTGTATTATGGAATATGATACCATAATTGTAACACCCCAACCCGATAAGGGTAAAGATGTCATAATAATGGTTTCATATCAGATTGAAACAAAGCGTACATCAATAGTAATACAAGGGTTCTCAAAGGTTACAAATGAGATACTGAATATACAAGGCTACAAAGGAAACAAAAGCTAAATACTATGTCTGCAAGTGCAAATCCTTCTAATAGTCTCTACTTCAGAATAACTATCAAGGTCTTCTAAGTCCAAAAGTCTCTTCGCTCATACCCAGCTTCCAACCTAAAACCTGCCGCAGGAAAAGAAATGCGGCTGAGCTTAAAAAGCTCAGTGAACAGATATATATCAAAGCAAACGGATAAACGAAACGTATATAAGTATAAGAAAAGAAAATCCTAAGTTTCTGTTGAAAGGAATGTCATCTGTCAAATGTATAAGAGATTAACGTACAACTGAACGAATATCATAAGCCAAAGGGAGACGAAGTATCAAAGATATATCACATAAGCATAATCATAAGGGAAAGGTAATGAGCACGTATCAAACAAATAAGCGTCTCAACAAGGTACTTGAATAGACAAACGAATCATAGGAAAGCCACGAGCCGACCTACCGAGGTACTCGATAGATCTCAAATCACATAATCACATAATCACATATCACATATCACATCTCACATATCTGTCACCTCAAAGGATACGGAGAGGGGAGACCTCTCGGTACCGCATGGAGTAGCTAGCTCCCAAAAGTGTATGGGGTACAGAGCACGTACAACCATCACACTACAAAATCTTCCGAAACGAAACAAAGCCTAGGATGCATCCATACGCCCCCTGCAAAACAAAATCATATATATGCATCCTGCTCGCATGACAGGGCTACACATACGTCAAAATGGCCAAGTGATCACATATCATATCATATCGAAATGGGGACGCCGTGGATCAATCACACCTCCACAGAAAGTGTCATGCCATCAGTACCTCGATGACACGCCCATGGTACCTCCATGAGTAGTTAGTAAACTCGGGCATAGGAACGAAACGAAACAAATCACATCATAGCATATTAACGAATCATATCGAATCAAATAGGTAGCCATAGAATATCATGTCAATCATAGAATCATATCAACGAAGCATTTCAAACGAATCATATCATATCAACGAAGTATATCAACGAATGAATCAAAGTATAAGGGAACATAGCAATGGCTTAGGGAATCATAATAAGATAACGAATCAAAGATCAAGATCAAAAGTCATGAGAGAACCCCTACTGAAAAGGGATAGAATATCTGTACCTTAACCCGCCAACGAAACCATAACACAAGAATAGGGAGTCACTCCTTCTTCAACGCATCTACACGAATTAATGATCGGTTTATTATTAACAACTTATTCTAAATCAGATTACTCGTTTTAGTCGGCTTTCCATTTTTAGTAACTTTCCATATTTAGTAAGTTTCCCGAATTAGTAAGTTTCCATTTTTAGAAGGTTTCCCTATTTAGTACTTTCCAAAAATAGCAGGTTTCCATAAATAGCAGGATTTCCATAATTGGCAAGTTTCCGTTTATAGACATGTTCATTTAGGTTATTTTGTGAGATTCGCTATCATCCTGGAAAGGCAAATGTCGTGGCAGACGCCTTAAGTCGAAAGGAGCGAATTAAACCCCTTAGAGTCAGATCTCTGGGAATGACAATTAGATCACCACTTCCATCGAAGATCCTTGAGGCCCAGACCGAAGCTCTGAAGGAAGAAAATAGACCAAAAGAAAAGATCTATGGTATGCCGGAAAGTGAGAATGGCTTCATGAAGAAATCTGACAGGAGATTGTGTTTCAAGGACTGAAGTTGGATTTCACTCTATGGAGGGATACGTGAGCTCATCATGCACGAATCTCACAAATCTAAATATTCCATTCACCCGGGTTCTGATAAGATGTATCAGGATCTTAAGAAACTGTATTGGTGGCCAAACATGAAAGCCGACATCGCTGAGTATGTCGGGAAATATTTGACATGTTCAAGGGTAAAGGCTGAGTGTCAAAAGCCATCCGGTTTGTTGATACAACCCGAGCTTCCGATGTGGAAATGGGAAAGGATTACAATGGACTTCATCACAAAGCCACCTAAGACATCGGGTGGATTTGACACCATTTGGGTCATTGTTGATCGTCTCACTAAATCCGCGCACTTCTTGGCAATCAAAGAAACTGACGACATGAGTACCCTTGCGCGGTTATATTTGAAGGAAATAGTCTCAAGGCATGGAGTGCCGATTTCCATCATCTCGGATCGAGATAGCCGTTTCACTTCAAACTTCTGGCAGTCATTGCAAAAAGCTTTGGGTACCCGGTTGGATATGAGCACCGCATACCACCCGCAAACTGATGGCCAGAGTGACAGAACTATCCAAACCTTGGAGGACATGCTACGAGCATGTGTGATCGATTTTGGGAAAGGTTGGGATAAGCACTTACCATTAGCGGAGTTTTCCTACAACAACAGTTACCACGCTAGCATCAAGGCAGTGCCATTCGAAGCACTTTATGGTCGGAAGTGCCGATCACCGGTTTGTTGGGCAGAAGTTGGAGACGTTCAGCTCTCAGGACCCGAGCTTATCCATGAAACCACCAAGAAAATAGTACAAATCAAGCAACGCTTGCAAGCTGCCCGTGACCGACAAAAGAGTTATGCCGATGTAAGACGCAAACCCATGGAGTTTCAAGTTGGGGACAGAGTCATGTTGAAGGTATCCCTTTGGAAAGGAATGATTAGGTTTGGGAAGCGTGGAAAGTTGAATCCTAGATACGTTGGACCATTCAAGATTCTAGAAAGGGTTGGTCCAGTGGCGTACAATCTCGAACTCCCTGAGGAGCTCAGTAGAGTACACAATACCTTTCACGTATCAAATCTGAAGAAGTGCCTATCAGATGAAACCCTTATCATCCCATTCAAAGAACTTCGGCTCGACGAGAAGCTCAACTTCGTAGAAGAGCCAGTAGAAATCATGGACCGGGATGTGAAGCAATTAAAACTAAGCCGCATTCCCATCGTCAAGGTTCGATGGAACTCTAATAGAGGACCAGAGTACACATGGGAGCGAGAAGACCGAATTCGTGCCAAATATCCACACCTTTTCGAGACAACAACGACCACTACCACAGACTAAGAATTCCGGGACGGAATTCAGAATTAGGGGTAGGTACTGTAATAACCCGTAATTTTCCAGTTTATTAATTTCCTGTAAACCCGAAGAATTAATTATGAATTTTATATTAAATAGTTTTACTCATGCTCATGTTTACACTTTTGCTTTCATTTAAACTGTAAAGCAACAATGAATATTATCAAGCAAACAATGTGGTGAACTCACATCCCATTTTACTAAAATTTCACGCGTACCGACACCGTGATAGTATGGCATAGGTCTAATAATTTAATACCGGGATCCAATGAGAACACGAGGCACTTAAATTTCCGCGAGTACCGAATGCATCTCACATTACCTATATTATTCGATTAACACTCACTTTTATTTGTGTTACACCTTTATTTAATACTACACTTTTTATAAAAAAAAGAAAAAAGAGAGATAAGATATATACACGTTATCTTCTACACAAACACAACCGACCCCCTCTTGTCACTTTACCAAATCGATAACCATGATAAACTCTCATCTACTCGCTCTCTCTCTCTCTCATATCAAAAATCAAAACCTTACACCTCTCCTTCCTCCTGCTGCGCCGCTCCCACCCAGGCCTGAACTGACTCAATGACTACAAGGCGCCAAGATGTTGGTCCCTATCGCTCGCAGGTATGATCCCATTTGTCCAAGCCTTCGAAGTCAACACCACAAGCCAAGGGATGACTAGATGGTGATGAAGCAATACTCTTTTTGGCTACTAATCCAAAGGACCTCTTGAGGAGGAGGAATCAAAACCCCCTTGTATTAACTCTATTTATACCGCTCGATTCCCATGGGTTTTTCCACACATCCTACAACTTTCACCATCAAAATACTAGTAGCTTTTGAGAGAGAAATTTCTGAAGATTCGAAGGGTGTGTGGATTTACTTGTGGCGGATTCGGGTTCGAGCTTTCGAGTTCCATTTGGTCTTCTTGTTATTCGACTCCTTTTATTATAAGAATCTAAAACTTAAAGTCTTGTTGTATACTTTTCATATATATGATTTTGGTTTTTACATCCGATGAAGTATTGTTGGCTCGAATTAAAGTTGATTAATGATAAAAGCTTGTGAATTTAGTTACAGCCTTGTGGCGTTGTTTTGTTACATTTTGAATGTCGATTTGCCCGTAAACCTGAGAATCGGTTATGTTTGTTGTTATAAAAATCTTGAATGGCAAGCTAATGAGATACAATTGAAAAACTAGAATGGCTATAGAAATTGAAAACTGCTTATGTTAATCGTTAGTCCCTCCGCTTATACGATCTAGTGAAGAGGAGTTTGGATTTCTTTCGAGTTGAAACCTATTGCGGTCGAGACCCCGTACCACGAGAGTGGCCTAGTTTTATGTTAAGTGCTTGATGAATTGTAATCCTGGACAGCTGCTTGTTTTAAGCCTTTCTTTGTCGACACCCACACCAAGAGGTCTCGAGTTCGAGCCTCGGTGTGGCCAAGGCAAAACCTCTCGATATTGCGTTTAGGTTGTGTAAGATGATCTGGGTTCGAATCCCTTGCAAACCTGCTGCATATCATTTTTTTTGTTTTGTTTTGATCCTTCTGAATTTAGCGAAACAACCAGTTGTACTATCCTCTTGATGTGCTTGGGCCTCAAGCCCACTCCCAACCCAAGGGTGCGTTTTTTCTATGTTGGGCCGAGCCCATTTAACCTACGGTGCATTTGTTTAAACAAGTGAGCCGAAGCCTATCTTCCTCACTAAAAATAAAACTATTCGACATACGTTCCGTCACTCCAATTTATCCCCGACGTAGTCGACTCACTTGACTCATGGTTACTCGACGGCAACTTACAACATACCTTAAAAGCCTTCTAAACGAGATTTATGAAGTTATAAATTATAAAGCAAACAAAACTCAAATATTTAAACTAATACATATAAATCATATTTTTGAAACATTAGACTATATATTATTTTTACGACATACTTTTACAAACGAATTACAAATTTTGAATCATTAAACAATAATTTATAACGATATATTTTGTTAGATAGAAACTAGTTTTCTTTAAAGTAACAACGACATGTATTTTTATCACCTAGTATAAACAAACACGATAATCGGGTCATGCCCAATTTCCTAAAAACTTTTATAACTTACGAAATGTATATTTATAAAAATCCTTACTAATATAATATAAAATTTTACTCATATTTTCATATACACTTTTAAACGACATTATTAAAATTCAAACTCGTCAATCATTTAATTGCGATCGTTTTCCGTACATCGCCTCTCGACTATCGTCAACTCAAGGTTCATTCGTCTTCGATATTCTCGATACTCTAAGTGTACTTTTATGAGCCAATAATTGTAAAACCATTTCAAACTAAATTGCCGCCACACAAGCAACTATAACAAAACATTTCAAAACCTTTAAACTTATTTATATTTCATCGAGTCTTAAACAAGTATTGCCAACTAAACTATGCCATACTAATCTAAGTTGCGCGTTGGAATCTATCATCACTTAATCGACTCTATTGCAACACTACTACTAGTAATCAAGGTGAGTTCATAGTCCCACTTTTTACTATGTTTTCAAATCCCGTGGGGAGATACATGCTATAAATCTGAACACAAGTATTTTTCTGTATGCTATCCTGATTGATATTGCCTAAGTTACCACTATTGCCACTAAAAGCCCCTCATATCATGAACCATTAATCACTTGCGAGTGAACGCGAATTTAGTGAATAGATCTATTGGCAGTTGACGCCCCATTTGTGTTGCTGGTTAGGTAACCAAATGCACTTTATTTGAACTAAACAGGAGGACGGCAACCTCCTGCACGAGGGCTTTCATACTAATATTATCCCTATAATGTTAGTAATTAACGTCATTATTATATGACGTCACTAGTTAACATTTGCATGCCATGAGGCTTAGGCAATATATTACACTACGATATCATTGTTTTACTACTATTTGACTTGTGTTCAAACTATTACAAATAAAACACTGTGGATTCACTCAACCTTTGTGTTAACCCTTTTAGCATGTTTTATCTCAGGTATCTAAGAGGCATATATATGGCACGGAGTGGATAAGGGCCCCCATTTGGACGACGTCCAAAAATGTTATCATTCTTTTTAAATTATGACATTTTCATTTTGTACTATTAAATGTTGTGAACCTTTGTTGCAAACTCTGATTTTATTTTGACGAATGATAACTAAATTTTCTCAAACGTCTCTTTCGAGTCGTTTTCTATAATTATGTCTATGATCTGAGATGTAATACCCCAAGTAGACTTCCGCTGCTTCATTACGATTTATGGGGTGTTACACTCAAGAAGGCTTTATATGGACTCAAACAAGCCCCCAAAGCTTGGTATGATCGATTAAAAGCATTTCTTATTAAACATGATTATTCTATGGGAATGGTAGATAACACTCTTTTCACTAAAAAGAAAAACCCAAATCTCATCATTGTTCAAATATATGTCGATGACATTATATTTGGATCGACTTGTCAAGAAATGTGTGATGAATTTGCCAAAATCATGCATGATGAGTTTGAGATGAGTATGATGGGTGAACTAAACTTCTTCCTAGGATTACAAATAAAACAATTAGAAGATGGAATATTCTTTAACCAATCTAAGTACATTAAGGAAATGCTTAAGAAATTTGGCCTAGAAGACTCAAAACCCATGAAAACACCTATGTCTACGGAAGTGAAACTCACAAAAGATGAAGAAGGTGAATCCGTAGATAACACTAAGTATAGAGGAATGATAGGTAGTTTACTATACTTAACGGCAAGTAGACCCGATATCATGTTTAGTGTTTGCCTTTGTGCCCGCTTTCAAGAGGATCCCAAAACCTCTCACCTAGAAGCGGTTAAGCGTATCTTCCGATACATTAAAGGCACTATACACTTAGGATTATGGTATCCTAAGGGATCCGGTATAGAAACCATTGTCTATGCGGATTCGGATCATGCGGGAGACTACGTGGATCGAAAGAGCACTAGCGGTATTTGCACGTTTATGGGATGTTGCCTAACGTCTTGGTTTTCCAAGAAGCAAACCGCTCTTGCTATTTCTACCACCGAAGCCGAATATGTAAGCGCTGGAAAGGCATGTCAACAAGCATTATGGATGAAACAAGCTCTCGTAGACTATGGCATTAGGTTAGAAAACGTTCCTATTATGTGCGATAACAAAGGTGCTATAGATTTAAGTAAGAATCCCGTTCAGCACTCTAGGACTAAACATATAGAAATACGTCACCACTTCCTTAGGGATAATGTACAAAAGGGAAACATATCTATAGAAAAGGTTGCATCGGAAGATAACATTGCGGATATATTCACTAAACCCCTTAAGCGCGAACTATTTAACCACTTGCGTTTAGGATTGGAATGATGGAACAAATTGACTAAATTCTATTGCATTTACACTTTTTACTCATTGCATAAAATTTATTTTCCTTCCACCTCTTCATATCTGAGTCTAGGAATCTATTTTGCACAAAATAAAAGATTGGGAAACTACATTTTACTGCATACACATTTCTATAAAACCCAATCAATTTTTCTTTAAAACTATTCTCACGTCTAGGAAACACATGAAAACCATTTTTCTTGCATTGTTGAATAATGCTAAAAACATTTTCTAAAATCATGCATGAAATCTCACATGAATTGTCAAAATATATAATATAATATATACCATTGACATTCATGAATTGAGCAAAAATCGAATCAAGGAGAACTTGGATTGCTTCTTAGGATATCTTTATCTTTGCATTAGGAGTCGAAGCAATCACATCTCCACATTTGTTTCATATAGGCACACACTAGGACAAAGTCGCAAACAATATTGTCACATTTGTTCCATCACTAGTTTCTCACTCACTAGTTGCCTTTGCCTTTGCTCTAAGATAATTCCACTAGGAAGATTGACTTGCTTATTTGTTCTATCTCTTAAGTGTTTTTGTATGCATGCTTAGTTATTAGTGTATTACATGACTAAATTGCCACAAAGAGTTGAGCTTTCTTGAAACCAACCTAAAAACACAACCCTTTCTACAAATTTCTGCCAAAAACCTTATTCTGGTAAACTGGAAACTACCAGATGGGCGGCCCCCTTAATTCATAAGGCGGCCCCCTTAATTATTAAGGGGACCGGCCTCCAATTAAAGGGACCGGCCATCTGAAGGTCGAGTTTACAGAATCTTTTCTTCTTTTTAGCCCATTTCACCCTATACTTCCCAAAATTCACAAACATATTTTGTCCTAATCTCCCAAACAAACATTATCCATCCATAATCACACAAATCCCACACTATAAATACCCCATTCTTCAAACTCTTCATTCATCTCATCATGACATCTCCCAACAAACCAAAATCAAAAGCCTCAAGGCTAGCAAGGATGACCGAAAAACCCGTTTGGCGAAGAAAAACAAGCCCTCGAAACAAATCCATCACAACCAATGAAATTGGTAATCAATCAACACCTCCAAATACTTACTTCCCAAACTTTACTCCAAATCCACAAGGACAGTCCTTTGATCCACTTTACAAACCATACAACATTGGCCAAACATCCACTGTAAAACCTGAAATTCTCAAATGTACAAAAAAACCAAAATGCCCCTGGAAGTATAAAGTATGAATAATTAACTAAGAACATCAAAATAAATTATGCAAATTCAGATAAATATCAAATATGATCAGATTTATTTTAAGAACTTTATAAGTTTAACTTTTGTATTTTTGAAAAATATATTTCGGTTATACAAATATTAATAATTCCGAAAACTGTATATTAAACTAAATAATGTATAATAGATCGAAATAAGGCCCAATTAATTTAGGAAAAATGTATAATAATTTTCTTAAGTACCAACCCATTATCTAAACAAATCAGATATATATATAATAATAAATCCCAAACACTTCACAATTCAGCCACACTTCAAACCACTCCAAATAATTCGAAATCTGGTTCTCAAGGCTTAAGGCTATTTTTCTTGGACGAGTTTGAAGATAAAGAAGGTGGGAAAAATTGTGTTCAAGGCTATAAGGTGCTGATTCGATCGTGGTGAATATTTGGGTCGATTAGGGTTTAGCCGACAAAAGGGTTTTGGTTTCTTGTGTTCTTGCGTTCGATCCTCTCAAGGGTATTTTTACAACTCTCTTTTCATCCATTATGATCATATAAAACATTTAAAAATGGATCATGCATAAAATATACATCGTACGAATTAATTTAAAAGCAAAACCCTAATATCGAATGATAATGAAAATGAGGCTATGCGAATTTGTGAGACTTAGATCTGATTTTTCTGGACATTATTAGAAGCCATTCGACTCATATAAAATCTGGATCCATGTGTTCGAAGCTTGTTCAATTGTTTTGGGTTTTTGTTTTGTTTCGATCGAATAAAGAAAAAATGGAAAGAATAAAATCGAATAAACTAGGGTTTATGAATTAGGGTTTGTTTGATTTGTTTAAGGTTAATAAATGATGTATTAATGATGAGTTTATGATTGGAAAGAATTAGGTTTAGGGTTTGTGGATTAATTTTAATACCGATCGGATTATTTAAAAAGTAAAGGGTTGTTTTGTAATTAATGAAACTTGTGGGTTATTTTTGTAAACAGTAAAATAAAGCTATGAAACGTATAAAAATAAGTATGAGGGTGAAACATGTAATTTTGATATAATTAAGGGTTATTCGGTTTAAATTATTAAAGTTAAAGGTAAGTTTTGTAATTTCTAAAACTTCAGGGTTTAAATTGTAATTTATTAAACTATGAGATTGATATGGTAAAACATGTAAGTTAAGGGACTAATCTTGCTAAAATATAAAATTGTAATATTTACGTTTAAAACCTTATACTTTATTATATTTCCAATTAAATCCTTAACTTATATTTAATTATAAAACTAAATCCTAAAAACATATATTTCATTTATTTAAAGTACTTAAACGTATGATTAAGTGAAATCTAACAAAATAAGTAATTCTGCTAACTAAATCAGAAAACTGCTAATTAAGGAAATTTTCTGAATATGGAAACTTACTAATTTTGGAAAGCTGCTATAAAAGGAAAGTTACTAAAAATGGAAAGCCGACTAAAATGAGTAATCCGATTTAAGATAATATATTAATAAGACGATCATATATTCATGTAGATTCGCTGAAGAAGGAGTTTGCTTCTGATCTTATTGTTTCTGTTATGTTTTGCACTTGCGGTCTAAGGTACAGATATTCTGACATTTCAGTAAGGTTTCTCATGACTATGATCCATTTCCCTACCACTATTATGATTTCTGACCTTGGTACATCTGATATCTGTGATTCATCTGATATTATGATTTTGTATGAAAACCTTTTTAATATAATTTGAAGAAATGGGATAAAACTATTTTGAAATGATTTCTGTAAATATGATACCAGACCAGTTTCTAAATGGAGGTTTAAATAACCTTTGTTAAAAATGTTTTAAGAAAATACCTTTACGATAATCAGGTTTTTATAATGAATTGCAAAGTTTCTAAATCTGTTTTCTTATAACACTTTCACATTTGTAAACTTGAACCATTGATATGAGCTTTTGATAATTGAACCTTTACTTAGGATTCCCTATGCCATTGCTATGAATCCCTTTTGTTTCTGAACCTCTTCTGTAATGAACCTTTGCTATATCTGAACCTTCTGATTTGGACCTTATGAGATGAACCCTCTGATATATATTTCTGAATTGGACCATTATGATGACCTATGATCTGTGTCATGTTTATGACAGTCTGTTTGACCTATTCTAGTTTGATACCCGAGCCATTTATTTCACTAGGCATGGGGGTTCCATGTCCGTGTCAGTGATGCACCTCTGACATGACTCTAGGGCAGTAGAGTGATGTTTTGCCACGTCCCTATTTGGTTGGTATAAGGTGTATTTTGGGAGGGGCGTATGGATGCATCCTAGATCAGTTTCTGTTATCTGTTATGTGATTATTGTCTGGTGAATGTGGTTGTGTGTGCAATACACGTCCTTCACATTTCTGGGAGCTAGCTACTCCACTTATTGAGGACACCCCTCATTGTCTGATTATCTGAGAGGTCTCCCCTCTATATGATTATGAAGATATATGGTTACTTATGTTATGATATGATCTGTCTGGGCTCGGGAGGATTACTGTCTTTAACCTTACACTTTATTCTTTCATTATGTTTATACCTTATGATTTCCCCAATGCACCTTACATTATATCTTTGTTCTTTTTCATCTTTTGTTTCCTTTTGTATATATCTGTTCACTGGGCTTTTTAAGCTCAGCCGCATTTCTTTTCACCGTGGCAGGTTTTAGAGGGAAGCTGGGGTATGAGTGAAGAGTGCAAAAGAGTTTAGTGGACTTCACCTTGATAGCTATATTCTGGATTAGAGATGCTTAGAAGAGAATTTACATTTTAGACTTAGTATTGTATGGTTGTTCCTTTGTAATCTTGTATTTCAGATTTTCCTTTGTAACCTTTGGAATTTATTTGTATTATTTAAGTCAGATGCTTGTGTTTGCTTTGATATGTCACCATAACGTAATACTTCTACCCTTATCGGGTTGGGGTGTTACAATTATGGTATCAGAGACCAGGCTGCGACTTGTAATACATTTACCCTTGACCTGTGAAGTTTGGACCATTAAGTTTCCACTGTAGGCGCTCATAAGACAACCTTTGAGAATTTGCTTTAAGATTTCCCCATAGGAACATAAGTTATTACCGGTGAGGAATGGGTAGACTAGGACATCTATGTAAGTAGCACTGCTTCCGCATCACTCTGATTCGTGCCTCTGCCTTAGTTAAGCCTTATAAGAACATTTGTTTCAGAAGTTAGAAAGATTTGCAACCTAAGCTTAGTAACCAAGTAAGTTTAGAATATCTCGGGAAACTACATGGATACCTTACACCATTTAAATTTCACTCTCTGATTTGGACCTCCATTTCTGACCTGTTTGATAAACAGTTTGATACCTTACCAACCATTCCGAAGGTTTATCAACTATAATGTGTTTGACACATTCTGTGAATTCATTACTTATGCTGGACATAAAATGTATCATCTGATACTACTTGAATATGCATAACCCATTACGACTCCTATGAAGAACTCTGGTAATTATTAACCACGGATATAAGAAGATTTGTTTCCTCCCTTCGAATGATGAACTTCCTTGCCAATCAATTCCTTTGGAAGGATATGATGTTAATTCTATCTCTGTATGGGTTTGTTAACTGAGCATGATGATGCTGATAATCGATATTCCATACATTTCACTTTTACCAATTATACGATGTTCGTATTTCCGATGGTACACACTCTACATATCACTTATGCTAAGAAGCTAAACAGAATTCCAACACCTTAAACTATTCGCAAATCTATCCCAACACTCTTGATGAACCATGTACTGGACCCTGATATATGAACTATCCGGTTTGACGAATGTATTCGTTCTATGAATCCATTTACTGTTGATATATCTGATCTTGAAAACCGTTTAGTCATGATGGGATGGCTCTTTATAGGCTACCATAGACTACCGTAATTGATATGTGACCTTCAGCAACCTGTTTCACCCCACTTTTGTTATGATGTTTCCCAACCACTTAAATCTGTTAAGATTAATTCTGCAATGGAAGTTTAGACTCCGATCTCATTTGATTGACAAGTTTTTCCTGACACCCATTGGTGTTCACCTTTGAAAGGTCTAGCATTGGAAGTATTTTGTTGTACAAAAATTTTTCCGGTGAGCTCTGACGAACTTTTGGTGCTCCCTTCTGCTTGGGAAGTAGGGTTGACATTGAACTAATTTCAGTTGACGAAACCATTATGCCATAGAAGTTGAGAGATTGAATGAGCTGACGGAATATGATGTTGCTCACCCTGGGTTTTCTTGGGATGATCCTGTTGGTCTATGAAGAAGAAAGAGGGAAATATGCGGCGGCATATCGACTATCGTAAACTTAACCATATCACTATCCGTAATCATTATCCATTTTCTACGTATCAATGTTTGATTTGGTCTATCCTTGAAACTCCATATCAGAAGGCCTCTTTTTCGATTTCAAGGACTGAAGAAGCAACCACAAGAACTTCTAAGAAAGGGGTTAACTAACCGCAGGTAATCTACATGAAGTATTTCAGTTTCATTCGTGAAGAAGAAGGAAGGTGGATGTAGATGTTTTCCCTAAGATGATTCCTGAAGCTGCTTTTGTACCCATTATAAACCTCATGAGCTTTAATGATGCCAATTATATTGGCTATTATGTCAACTATTCGTTTGCATCTGATGAAATCATGTCTATCACGAGTGTTTGGGCAAATTGTCATAGTATGACATTGTGTTTGTGTTCAGAGACGAAAGAGGAACATGTAAATCATTTTCGTAATGAGTTTGAATGACCCGTTGTTCTGGAAGAGTAGATTTGATTGACGTTCAGAGATCGTAGTCGACAACACCATCATGTATCCTGTGAAGACAGAATTTCCCACAAAGAGAACTAAGATTGAAGACCGTTATCGGAGTTAGAAACCTTGTAGAAGATTAGTAGAAGATGCTCGCGACATGCGTTACCGTGGAAGAAGCATATAAGAAGAAGAGAGAAACTGAGAAGGGACTCGATTATACCACATGCAGCACGTAGAGATCATAGTTTGGGCATCAACTACAATCAGACCGAAGGAGACGAACTACTCAACTCATAACCAGGAGCTGTGCTAGAAGACCTATCGAACACACGCAGTCTTACTTCTCTATTCATTTTAGTTGTACTAAGATGAATTGATAGCAGAAGCAGATTTGCGGATGGAAGGGTGCACAGTGATCATGCCAGAGATCCACGTTACTACACCACAATATCAAGAAGAGTTTCCGAAGGCTTGAGGAACCAGACTCAAGTTTAAAATTCCTTTTCACCGTATGATCAGATGGACAAGCATAGACAGACAACTCCGACTTGGAAGAAATTTTGAATTTTGTATTTAAATGGACGGATTTTGAAGCAGACAATTGTGTTCGTATGAGTTGATTCTGTGAAGGATGAAGTTATTGATGACGATATTCATTTCTGTTTTACCCACTTAAGTTTCCGTTACCGATGACAAAATCCTTTGAATGATCTAAGTTCACTGACAGCAATTCCGTTTTGTGTTCATTCTGTATACGTTTGGAAGATGGTTTTGTTATGAGAATTTTTGACGAATTCTGGAAGAACTGACGCCTTGACGATGTGTTTCATTTGATGCTTACTGGATTCCGTTACGTTATTTGTACGTTCTGTTTCTCTGATTTCGTTCCGTGAATGATGTTTTGATTCGGATTTACCCTAGGAGGTAGAAGGACTGTTAGGTGGTTAAGATAAGATGTTTAGTTTCACGACTTGAGATAAAGTATGATCATCATCAGGGCATATTTATATGATGCTAGTATTATGACGTCTGGCCAACGTGATAATACTCACATCATATAACATGCACTTATTGTGACCATAGGATATTTCGAGGAGTGCCTTAGAAGCCTTAGAATTTCTGATATCTGATTGAGATTATCTGCGTTTAGTGAGACTTTAGGTTCATTCGACCTATACGCTTAATCTGCCTTCATCGTTATACGACTTGATACGTTTGGGTACTCGACATGCGTTTGTTGACCTCTGTACTTATGATAAGAAATCTTAGGTTATGTTGTAGAGCTTTCTGCCGTTTGATGTTATCAAACAATCTGGTTTCTGTCAGTATGGATTCGATTTGCTACTATGAAGGAGTACACCTATGTTTTGCTATATATACGTCTCACATTCGATAAATCTGTTCATGATGATCTATTATGAATTAAGATATGAGATTTTGAATTCTGAGAAAACAAGACCTGTCTGTTTATGAGAATACTTTTGAAAGGTTATATTGAAGACGAGACTATTTGGAAATCTGAAGAGTTAAGCATAATTATCACCCTCATATTTCCTGCGATTCGGTACGTTCTCATCTGATTTGTCTAATCAAATTCCACGGATGATATATCCGTCAAATCCTACGTATTCCCTGTATCTCTTCCGAGAGAGTATGATTATCATCTGTTACGTTTGGTATGTTATCCTTCTGATTCGGATTCTGTATGGTATGTCTTTTCTGGGGAAACCGAAGCTAGCTTGATCAACAAGATAGAGTCATGAGAAACAAGTCATTCACACTTCCGTTCACTGTCCGTTGTGTTTTTCCGTTTCGTTTCACTTCAATTTTCGAGGACGAAAATTTTTTTAGAGGGGAAGAAGTTGTAAAACCTGAAATTCTAAAATGTACAAAAAGACCAAAATGCCCCTGGAAGTATAAAGTATGAATAATTAACTAAGAACATCAAAATAAATTATGCAAATTCAGATAAATATCAAATATGATCAGATTTATTTTAAGAACTTTATAAGTTTAACTTTTGTATTTTTGAAAAATATATTTCGGTTATACAAATATTAATAATTCCGAAAACTATATATTAAACTAAATAATGTATAATAGATCGAAATAAGGCCCAATTAATTTAGGAAAAATGTATAATAATTTTCTTAAGTCCAACCCATTATCTAAAGCCCAGGAAAAATAATAAAAATCATATATATATCCATATACACATTTTCAAACCCTAAACACTTCACAATTCAGTCAACACTTTCAAAAACTCCAAATAATTCGAAATCTGGTTCTCAAGGCTTAAGGCTATTTTTCTTGGACGAGTTTGAAGATAAAGAAGGTGGGAAAAATTGTGTTCAAGGCTATAAGGTGCTGATTCGATTGTGGTGAATATTTGGGTCGATTAGGGTTTAGCCGACAAAAGGGTTTTGGTTTCTTGTGTTCTTGCGTTCGATCCTCTCAAGGGTATTTTTACAACTCTCTTTTCATCCATTATGATCATATAAAATGTTTAAAAATGGATCATGCATAAAATATACATCGTACGAATTAATTTAAAAGCAAAACCCTAATATCAAATAATAATGAAAACGAGGCTATGCGAATTTGTGAGACTTAGATCTGATTTTTCTGGACATTATTAGAAGCCATTCGACTCATATAAAATCTGGATCCATGTGTTCGAAGCTTGTTCAATTGTTTTGGGTTTTTTTTTTGTTTCGATCGAATAAAGAAAAAAGGGAAAGAATAAAATCGAATAAACTAGGGTTTATGAATTAGGGTTTGTTTGATTTGTTTAAGGTTAATAAATGATGTATTAATGATGAGTTTATGATTGGAAAGAATTAGGTTTAGGGTTTGTGGATTAATTTTAATACCGATCGGATTATTTAAAAAGTAAAGGGTTGTTTTGTAATTAATGAAACTTGTGGGTTATTTTTGTAAACAGTAAAATAAAGCTATGAAATGTATAAAAATAAGTATGAGGGTGAAACATGTAATTTTGATATAATTAAGGGTTATTCGGTTTAAATTATTAAAGTTAAAGGTAAGTTTTGTAATTTCTAAAACTTCAGGGTTTAAATTGTAATTTATTAAACTATGAGATTGATATGGTAAAACATGTAAGTTAAGGGACTAATCTTGCTAAAATATAAAATTATAATATTTACGTTTAAAACCTTATACTTTATTATATTTCCAATTAAATCCTTAACTTATATTTAATTATAAAACTAAATCCTAAAAACATATATTTCATTTATTTAAAGTACTTAAACGTATGATTAAGTGAAATCTGACAAAATAAGTAATTCTGCTAACTAAATCAGAAAACTGCTAATTAAGGAAATTTTCTAAATATGGAAACTTACTAATTTTGGAAAGCTGCTATAAAAGGAAAGTTACTAAAAATGGAAAGCCGACTAAAATGAGTAATCCGATTTAAGATAAGTTATTAATAAGACGATCATATATTCATGTAGATTCGCTGAAGAAGGAGTTTGCTTCTGATCTTATTGTTTCTGTTATGTTTTGCACTTGCGGTCTAAGGTACAGATATTCTGACCTTTTCAGTAAGGTTTCTCATGACTTATGATCCGTTTCCCTACCACTATTATGATTTCTGACCTTGGTACATCTGATATCTGTGGTTCATCTGATATTATGATTTTGTATGAAAACCTTTTTAATATAATTTGAAGAAATGGGACAAAACTATTTTGAAATGATTTCTGTAAATATGATACCAGACCAGTTTCTAAATGGAGGTTTAAATAACCTTTGTCAAATAATGTTTTAAGAAAATACCTTTACGATAATCAGGTTTTTATAATGAATTGCAAAGTTTCTAAATCTGTTTTCTTATAACACTTTCACATTTGTAAACTTGAACCATTGATATGAGCTTTTGATAATTGAACCTTTACTTAGGATTCCCTATGCCATTGCTATGAATCCCTTTTGTTTCTGAACCTTTTCTGTAATGAACCTTTGCTATATCTGAACCTTCTGATTTGGACTTTATGATATGAACCCTCTGATATATATTTCTGAATTGGACCATTATGATGACCTATGATCTGTGTCATGTTTATGACAATCTGTTTGACCTATTCTAGTTTGATACCCGAGCCATTTATTTCACTAGGCATGGGGGTTCCATGTCCGTGTCAGTGATGCACCTCTGACATGACTCTAGGGCAGTAGAGTGATGTTCTGCCACGTCCCTATTTGGTTGGTATAAGGTGTATTTTGGGAGGGCGTATGGATGCATCCTAGATCAGTTTCTGTTATCTGTTATGTGATTATTGTCTGGTGAATGTGGCTGTGTGTGCAATACACGTCCTTCACATTTCTGGGAGCTAGTTACTCCACTTATTGAGGACACCCCTCATTGTCTGATTATCTGAGAGGTCTCCCCTCTATATGATTATGAAGATATATGGTTACTTATGTTATGATATGATCTGTCTGGGCTCGGGAGGATTACTGTCCTTAACCTTACACTTTATTCTTTCATTCTGTTTATACCTTATGATTTCCCCAATGCACCTTACATTATATCTTTGTTCTTTTTCATCTTTTGTTTCCTTTTGTATATATCTATTCACTGGGCTTTTTAAGCTCAGCCGCATTTCTTTTCACCGCGGCAGGTTTTAGAGGGAAGCTGGGGTATGAGTGAAGAGTGCAAAAGAGTTTAGTGGACTTCACCTTGATAGCTATATTCTGGATTAGAGATGCTTAGAAGAGAATTTACATTTTAGACTTAGTATTGTATGGTTGTTCCTTTGTAATCTTGTATTTCAGATTTTTCCTTTGTAACCTTTGGAATTTATTTGTATTATTTAAGTCAGATGCTTGTGTTTGCTTTGATATGTCACCATAACGTAATACTTCTACCCTTATCTGGTTGGGGTGTTACATCCACTTTCATCCCAAACTACACATCTCAACCCCAAACCAACTACAATGATCCCTATAAGTTTTGTCAACCATCAAACTATACTTCCAACAATTTCAATTCCAACTACACAACCCCACTTCATCCATATCAACCAAACGATTCACTCCACATTGCCACGGAAAAGCAACAGTTCCGTGAAGAAATCAACCAAATCCATGATCTAAGTGATCTCCTTGCTATGCATCTTGCACAACGCAACAAAGGGCAACCTCCATCATCACCCTATGCAAATTGCTTACCCCATTCTCTCAACTTGGATCAAGTCACAAACCACACTCATTTTTTCCCTTGTTGCATCTTCCTCCAAAAACAAATCCTCTACTTGAGTGAAGATATCTCTTGGATCAAATATCTTCTCACTCGTCCTCATCCAATACCACCCGTAACACGATACAACATCGTTAGATCCACCTCTTCTGTAACAATTCGCATTTTCAGGATATTTTCTAATCCCGAATTTTTACTATTCATTTGCACTATTCATTTTTGAAATTTTTATTTCATATTCTCGTGAGATAAATTATTTCCATGGTAAAATAAAAGTTTGACGCTCATCGGATCATCTTCGCAAAAGTTATTAAGAGATTATACGTTTGGGTTAAACGTCGTTTAAACACCCTGCGCATAACGAAAACCAACTGCGCCAATTTTCCTCGCATCAGATTAATGTTTAGTACACTCACAATTAATTTTGGAATTTTTAAAAATTAAGTTTAAATGTTACCAAATAGACCCTGTGCCTTACAAAGCAGAAATTGCGTTTTAAGCACTTTTACTTATCCGAAACCTTAGCCTATACCTGCACCGCATTTTCTAAGACGATTAGAAGCTTTTATATTATTGGAAAAGTCAACATATTTTTCCCTCCTCCTTTGACCAAAAATTATTCCTTGATTTTATAAATCATTCCTTGATTTTTAGGCTTACGATTTTATGTCTAAAAGACATTTAACACCAACCGACACTAGACTGAGCCCAGTCTAGACATTATAGGCCATTTTAATTCATTATCATCATATTAGAAAAGTTACATTTTACTTTTCTCAGTTTTACGCAACTTTCGTACGTTTTACGTATTACGCGTTTTAGACCTGCGTTTCCAGCTTTAACAGTGTTTAAGCAACCCGATGGAACTTACCACTCATTTTATATTTTATTATGGAGTATAATGATAAGTTTAATCATTCTTTCAAGTTTCGTATTTTTACGATACCCGGTTTTGCGTTTCGTGACTTAACAACTTACGGTTAGCGATTTACGGAACCAAAACTAACTCCATAAGTAGGATAATATCAAAAACCAACCAAGTCATCCTATCCTAAGCCTTGAAACCGCCAATAGGGGGGATTCATCCCTTGTGTGGCTTGATCTCAAGTCTTATGCCCTAGGATCATAACATGTGTATTTAGGAAGCCAAATTGGAAACCTCTAGCCTACAATCTTAACCTCCTTATTGCACCTTCCTAGGAACTTTCCTAACCTCCTCAACTCACTATAAAAACCTCCTCCTCCCCCTCTTCTTGCCATCCCATAACATAAGCTCAAACACTTTCATTAGTTAGTTTCCAACTTCAAGTATTTCAACTAGTTTCAAGCTCCAAGTGAACTCCATCTCAAACACTTGCAAGTTTATGTGATCTACTTGAATTGAAATACATTCAAGTCACTAAACACCTCAACACCAAGTACTTCAAGAATACAAAAGTGTAGAAGGATTGCCAAAGTGAAGAGAAGCTTGCTCAATCAAAGTCCTATCCTTATTCTTAATTTCCTTTCATTAGAAAGCCAAAAGTTGTAAGAAACCCTAATACACTTTCTTGCTCAATATCATTTTCATGCTTATTATGCTTCATTCATTCTATATATGGTCTTTGTGTTATGTTCATGATGTATAAAAACTCTTAAAACAAGTTATGGAAACCATATGTTAACCTATGTTAAGTAATCAAGGAAACTAGTGACCTATATGAGAACCACGACCAAAATAGTGTAACCATGATATAATAACTACCTACTGTTATAGAGGACTTAAAAAGGAAAACATAGCAATTTGAATCATCGAAAACGAGTACACGAGTCAAAAGATACGGCCAAAAGAAGTTAGCGAACCATAAAAACCCGAAACTGCCTAAAACAAGCTGTATGCAATCTGACCTAATTAAAAGAGGCATTTCTGGTCCGTTTCATCAAAAAGTTAAAACACAAAAGTTGTCCGGAACGACGTTTTCGTTTAGGAATACAAAAGCTTGAACCCTGAAAACGCATAACGAGTGATATTTTTCTTCAAATTCTTAACAGCCCCTTTTTAATACCCATATGACCATGTATTGGCTATGGCTAAGTAAAACCAAGAGGTCAATGGCCTTAGGCCGAGACCACAGCCATGGCTAAAGCCAAGGATGAGTCTCAAGACCATGGTAGCCATGACCAAAGTCATGGCAAAGCCACGGCTAAGACCTTAAGACTTTCTAAGTCGAAAACATGAACTAAAGAGTTAGTCGTAACATAACCAACCAATTTGGATCTACTCCATCAAATGACCATGAGACTTTGAAAGTAATATCATACCCATTCTAGGCTTAATAAACTTATAAAGATAACAATCTTCATTCAAAAATAAACTTTCCTAAGTTTATTCAACATTCGGACATGTAACTTTTTATGACCGAAAACATATATTTTCTATCGAATACTACAACACTAGGGAGCTTCATGTGAGGGGTTTCATTTGGGTAAACGGATCGACGAGTTGCTGGATTTACGAATTAAAGTGTCCTAGCTCCTCGAACTTTGCTACATGACCTCTGAATTATGATGGCCCGAACGGTAGTACGAGATATACAAACTATACATGTTTCATAAACCATTTTTATACAACGACCTACACATCATACTAAGTACTACATCATGAACAATGTGCAAGACATATATAGGCAATTATTCATATTCTTAGACATTGTTCCAACCTAAGTCGCAACATTCTATTCTAGGTTGCGCGTAGAGGTTTTTCCGGCTTATCCATCGGCTTCGTTATACATTTGATATCATTAACTCAAGGTGAGTTCATAGCCCCACTCTCTATTACTTAATTGTTTTACAAACCCTTGGGGGGAATACATGCTATTTTTAACCGAACACAATGCTTTGAAATTGTATGCTATATGATTGTTTTATTATCACTAAGTACTATCCTTGCCAATCCAAGACCCCTTATCATGAACCATTTAATCACTAAGATAGTGAGCGCGAGTATTGTGAATAGGCATATTGGGATTGACGAATCTCGTTTGTGTTGACCAGTCAGGCAAACAAACGCACTAATATTTTAAACCTAGGTATGACGGCAAAGTACCTACCGGGGTAACTCCACCGATTGATATTGGTACACGTTAAAGTATTGGTTGCATGAGCTTAGTGAATAATAAATACCGTTTTGTTTTCCAACCATGAGTATGAGTCTAATTAACTCACACTACCAACATATTGTGTTCAACCACTTAATAAACTCTATGAATTTCACTCAACCTTTGTGTTGACAGTTTTAAGCATGTATTTCAGGTCCATGATAATCAAGGATGGCACGGAGGGGCACGGACTAAATCAAGAAGGCTATAATTATTTTATCATTCACTAAACATCAAATACTTGTTATTGATGTATTTTGTAAACATGGAACCTTTTGGGACCTATCTTGTAAACTCTGATATATTATAATAAAACGAATGATAAATGTTTTAAAAACGACTCCATTAGAGTTGTTTTTATTATTATGACTGTTGTGCCATCGAGTAACACCCAGTTTTGAATTCCGCTGCATTCACGAAATTGGGGTGTTACATCTTCCGCTCCATACCCCACTCCATATCGTTCTCCATCAAACAACTAAGCTTTATGCTTATGTTCCTCTCAACCAAAATAAAAACACTCAACCATGGGTTGCAAGCAAGTCCAAGAGCTCTCTTTGGCAATTTAGAACTACTTTGTTTCTTTTATTTTATTGTATTGTAATCAATATGCTTCTAGCATATTGAATGTTGTAATGATGTTCATTTCTATGATCATCTTAAATGCTTAAATAAAATAGCTATCATGTTTGCTTTATTCTTGCTTTGCATATATATGTCTTGTACTATTCACATATTTTTTGTAGCCAAGCATTCCATAGCTCATTTCCTTGGTGCCCTCAAATGAGGGGGAGCACACATCAAGGGGGAGCTTTCTACCCGTCTAACTTAATTTATGAAGATAGTCGGCATAACCTTTTTGATTCTACAAAAAGGGGGAGAAGTAGTGAATATAAACTCACTAAATACTTGTCTAAAAATTAATTTTTAGACTTAATGAGTTTAGGTTTTGTAATTATCAAAAAGGGGGAGATTGTTGATATAAATAATGCCTAAAAACATTATTAATATTTATCGATATCTCTATGTTTTGATAATCACAAAACCTAAACCCATTGAACTAAAAATTACGACGTAAACAAGTATTTAGTCATAAATATTCACCTTACATCCAAATCACTTAAGGTATGAATAAACAAAATGTTTATTGCATTCTATGATCAAAGAAAATTTTTCTTAAACACTAGACTTTTTATAAAATGTCACAAAACATTTTATATCTTTTACAAAATCATTTTTGGAAATAAAAGAATATGTTTAAATCATTATAAATATATGAATTCAAATTTTCAACAAAAAATGGCAAAAATGGTCCAGAAAAACCTTCCCTACAAAAAGACAATTCTGGGCAACGTTCAGAAGGGGCGGCCCCCTTAATTATCTAGGCGGCCCCTTAATTATTAAGGGGACCGGCCACGCTCTAGAACAGTATTCTTTCCCCTATAAATACTGAACTATTCCTGGATTTTTTCCTCACCTTTTGCACTAAAAACTTTCTGATCTAAATCTCCATTTCTATTCTCTAAAATCCTTTGATCATATAATCATAAGCTTTTGTTTCCAAGTGATTCAAGCTTCAACCTTTCAAGTGCAAGAGAAGAATACTTCAATCCATCAAGACAAGAAGTATTACAACTTGTTGTGACCTCCACATACAAGTTGTTTGTGCATCATCACATATATATCTATTTTGTGTATAAGTTGTGAATATTAGATAGAAGCTAGTATAAGAAGTTAGGTTAGCAAGGTGTGTAGATAGAAAAGTTGTGAAGTAATTTAGGTGTGAAAGAAATAGAGGTGTGAAGAAGAAGTAGTGAAATTAAGTAGTGATTAGGTGTGAAGAAGTTGTGAAATAGGTGTGAAGAAGTTGTGAAGTAGTTGTGAAGAATTTGTGTTGTGGTGTGTAAGGTTTTCTCCGCCATAAGGGAGCTTGTTGACATAGTGAAGCAAAACTCTCGAGTTAGGTGCTTGGGGAGTGGAGTAGGGCAAGGAAGGTGTCCTTGTAGCCGAACCACTATAAATCTCTTGTCTCGCGGTTTGATCTTTCCATCTCTTATTTACTTCTTTACTTACTTTGCTATTTAGTTTATATATACTTGTTTGTATTGTACAAGAGTAGATTTCACATAAACTCGAATCAACATTTTTGAAACAAAGTTTTTATAAAATTAAAAAGACGTAAAACTATTCAACCCCCTTCTAGTTTTCCACAAACAACATAACTCAATAGTAGGGAGCTTTCGTGTGAGGAGTATTAACTTCTGAATTATGATGGCCCGAACGGTTTTATGTTGATAACATAATACAATAGTAGGGAGCTTCATGTGAGGAGTCATATACTTCTGGATTACGATGGCCCGAATGGTGTTATGTTATATGTTAAAATCTTAAGAGTGATTAGTTAAGAAAACCTAGACTAAGACTTGACATACACACACCTACACCACCCCAGGATACGTGAGTAAGCTGTCTAAACCCCTACACTACTTACCTTAGACCCAGGTGAGTTTTCATAGCCTCACTTTTAAATGCTTTACAACCCTGTGAGGGGGATACATGCTTTAAACCGAATACAAGTCTTTTTCTTTGGTTGTTGCACGAGTAAACTATCTGCCACCACTACATAACCAAATTCATGAATCTAATCGCTTGTGATATTTTACACAAGTTGAACGCGAATATAATTGATAGATCTATTGGAGTTTGACAACTCCCGTTGGTACTATCTCTCTCTGGAGAGTACCAATAAGTATTATATTTGAACCTCTGAAGGATTCACTTTGGCAAGTTATCCTTCCCGTCCCTCATGGTTGGTCTGCAGACCCCATGACCCGGACTGTTAACGTGTGGTTCATGAGCTTAGTGCAATATACCCGCTATCTCAAAACTTTTCCACACATAGAGTTTAAGCTGAACTCTGTGGAACTTGTATTCACTCTATATCTACTTAAACCTATGACTCTCACTCAACATTTGTGTTGACTCTTTAAGCATGTTATCCTAGGTAATTAAGCACTATAGGAACCCTGGCACGGAGAAGTACTGGACATGAGGACGTCCAGAATAGTTATCATTCATCCTTTTTGCTTTAAAACGTATCTTAAGGGACCTCTCTTTTGGTAAAAGTATATCTTTTACTGTAAAAACTCTGATGAATAAATGAATGATAACACCTTTTTCAAAAACGTCTCTTTTTCGAGTCTTTTCTATATCTTGTCTTTGTTTCCATGAAGTAATACCCCAAATACTAAATCCGCTGCGATGTGTGAAAATGGGGGTGTTACAGATTGGTATCAGAGCCTTGGTTATAGAGAACAAAGGATTTTTCCTAAACTATAACCACTTTTTCTAAAAGTCCTCCGTGCCACTAGAATCCCCGAACTTGCCTTTAGACTCCCGACTTGCCTTTAGGTTAAGATTCCTGACTTGCCTTTAGGTTAGAATCCCCGAACTGCCTTTAGGATAGATTCCCCACTATTGCCTCTAGGATAGATTCCCCACTATTACTATTGCCTCTAGGATATATCATAGGTTAGAGATATGCTAAGATACTCTTTCGGGTATTACAGTTAGATATGTCATCCTTTAACAATCCTATCATCGTGTTGGATACCGATGATACGGATACTTCATCCGATAGTTATGAATATACCCCAGCTACCCCTACCCACTCATCTTCTGGTTCTAATTCTTCGGAAGAATTAGCCCAGAATATCTTAACTAACTTAGGTTTAGAACTTTCCCGAATGATCCCTATATGCAAGCATATAATGGTTATATGCAAACATATGGTGGTGATATTCCTACCGTACCTACTATAACCCCTACCCCATCTATACCTCACTATAATAGTCAAGATCGCTATGTTCCCGAAATAGTTTCTCCTCCCCGTAAGAAATTACGTATTATACCACCCTCGCCTCCCCCTAGGTTTGAAATAGGTAGTAGTTCTTATAAAACGCCTTTAGAAAGGCATGAGGAACAAATAGAGAATATACTTAGTCATTTAGATAAGTTGTCCTTAGGACGAATAGAAGAAGTAGAAAATAAGATTAGTGATCTAGGAAAGGGTAGAATTATAATTCAAAAAGACTATGCTAGGTTAGAAAACGAATTAGAGAAAACTCGTAATCAAATCTTTAGGTTGCAAACGAAATATGAGGGACACTCTGACGAAGTAGTTACTGCACATGTTAGACTTTCCACTATAGAAATGATTATCGAGGATATTAGGGATAGTCATAAGTCTGATATAGAGGATCTTTTAGAAGCCATCCAGGAACTTAAGAATAACAAAGAGTCAAAATAAGGTTATAGACTTAGGTAGTATAGTTTTATAGGTAGATAACTAAGTTATATGCGGGTACTTATTAGGTTTTCACTCTATAAAATATAGAAGTCTTAGTTTGCCTATACTTAGTTTTCTTAAAACACGTATCCCGTATTAGGATCCCCTATGCCTTAGGACACACTATAGACCTGCCTTAGGTTTTAAGAACTAGAATTCACTAGGAAATTTAAAACAAGTAGACATACCTAGGAACACTAAAACTTAGGACCTTTTAGTATCACTATGCCTTTAGACGGGGGAAACTAGCTTCGGTGGAATATAACGAATCTTGTTAGGAAATCCGCCCTTTTAGTTTTAGGATTCCTTACCCATCCGGTATCAGATAATGTTCTAAGAAATTAGCACATAAACTATGACACTATTCTTATCTCGCCCTATCTTACGAACGTCTATAGAATGGCACGTACAAGATCTACCACTCCTGCTACTCCCACTACTCCGCCATGACTCAGGAAAACATCCAGCGACTAGTGACTGACAGTGTGACTGTGGCACTAGGAGCTAGGGATGCCAACATGGCTAGAAACCCCGAAATTCCTGTAGCGAAGAAGAGTAACTACAAGGAATTTATGAGCTGTCAGCCCTTCAATTTCAAGGGGACAGAAGGGGCCATAGGATTAATTCACTGGTTTGAGAAATGTGAGTCAGTATTTGCCCGTAGCAACTGTACTAAGGATTGTAGGGTTAAGTTTGCTACTGGTACTCTTACCGAGGAAGCATTATCTTGGTGGAACTCGTATGCCCAACTGACTGGGCTCAAACAGTCAGTCCAAAATCAACCATTGGTCAACTTAGGTCAAACCTATTGATCCAGTACTATTGAGAGGAGGATAGTGTTTCCCCGAGTCGTTAGATCCCAACGAGGTGTGAAATCTGTAATAAGACGAATTTGTGATCAGGTGAAATTGAACAGGAAAAGGGTGTGAGTTATTAAACTAAAGGAATATCAGTGAAAATAGCTTAAACAAGCTATATCAACAAATATGTGAAATCAGATATACTAAAAACGTATAAGAACTTGAAAACGTACGTTTCAATTTAAATAAACGTGAACGTACTAAACAAAATGTGAATTCTGTCCAATATAAATCCCACGGATGTGAAAATTATATTTTTGGAATCCAAATGATAAAAGAAAATTATTGGAAAAAGAAAATTATTTTTTTAGACTATTATATTATTTATTATTAATTAATAACTATTTTTAACTATTTAAAATATATTAAAATGCAATTAAATATGAAATTAAGCTAGAAAAATGAAAATTTAATTTGGAAAATTCTAAAATAACCTAAAACTAATTTTAAAACTGAAATTATATTTTTTTAGACTTTTTATCTATTTATTATTAATTAATTACTATTTAATTACTTTTTAAACTAATTTAAATTATAATAAATACTAAATGAGCAGTGAAAAATATAAAACTTTTTCTAAAAATACTAGGTGATGACAGGAACTTAAGAAAAATATAGAAATGACAAGTGCTTATTGAGAAAGCAGAAAAATAAGCCAAATGGCTTAAATAGAAGCTATCACTTTTTTTATTTTTGATTTTCTTGATTTTTTTTTACAAAACTATTAACCAACTAATATTAAGTAACTTTTGTAAAGACAACTTGATTAGAACTTAAAAATAAGCTTTGTGGAGCTTAATGGTCACCACAGATAAGCTTTTAAGCTTAAAGTTGAATTTGTGATTTCAAAAGCTACTCAATAAGCTATATTACTGAACCAAAGGAAAAATTAATCTAAGAACATGTAAATGAAACTTAGAATAAGCTGAAATAATAGAAAAAGCACACTGATTAAGCCAAAGGAAGCAAATAAGCAAATCCAAACCCACTGAGAACCAAGCAGGCCTATGAGCTATTTGCAGGCTTGTTTGAGCTTATCCAATGAGCTTAAAAGACCAAAAGGATCCTGGAAACAACAAGTTGAGTCAAAGGGCTTCTCAAAGAACCCAAAGACTAACTGTGGGACCCACTGATAAGCTCACAATGAGCTTATGAAACAAGCTCCTTACACTGACTCATCAGTTTAAGGAGTTTGTTGAGCCAACATAGATAGACCAAAATAAGCAGTTAAATAAGCTTGAAAATGACAAATAAGCATATGATCATGTAGCTAGTATGAAGGGCTTTTCAAAAAGCCAAAAAACAAAGACTAAGCTTCTCTATTGAAGAAGCTAGGTGCTTTAGAAAATGAGCTTATGAAACTAGTCCCCTGGTGCAGGGCACTAGCTTGCCCTGCTGGCTACTTTAAGCACTGATTAAGCCTTTAAAGAAAAATCTAAAAATTAAGAGAAAATTATTTTTAGAAGAACAAGCTGACAAATTTTAAATATCCAAAAGCTCAAAGGCTAAACTTAAAAACTGAGATCAAGAAAAATCATGCTAAAAATGGAAAACTGACAACTAATGAAATTTGACTTTCTAAAATTTAAACACTAAGTTGACTATATTGATTTTTGATTGGTTCCTACTTACTGAAAATGTTAATTTAAGCTAACATGAGATGAAAATAAGCTATTACACCAACTTATACACTGATATGGGTGATCAAGAACTCAAAAGTCCTAACAGTTAATGAGATTCAAGAGATTAAAGTGCATTTTGACTTTTTCACAAATAAGGACTAAATTTTATACTATAACTGACCTAAAGGAACCTAATGTGACATGGTTCAAAAAATAACAACAGCAAAAACTCACTCTGAACCAAAGAAAGTAGATTATCCAAACACCCCTTTAATATGATGAAAATGTGATTTTCAATACAAATCAGTGATTTAGACCATAATTCCACTTCCCAAGGTTCTTATATGATGTAATAATTTGATCTTAACATAGAAACACAGGAATGATTAACCATAAACCAACAATTCCACAAACCTCAATATGCATCAGTTATGAGACAAGGATATGAAATTTGATCCAATAGTTATCAAGACTATATCCCAAATACCAATTTAACTCTAATATGCTATAAGTATCACTAATTAACACAGATAAGCAGATAATAGACTAAGCCACAATACTATTGCAAAAATCTAAAAAGTGCTTACAAATGATCCTGTATGCATCCAAAACCAAGAACAAAGTATACCACTGGCCTAACACCTCCCTTGAGGTTCTAATCCCATGGCAATCCAATATATACCATGCTCCAATGCTCCTTCTTCCTTTTATACTGATTTTTGAATTATGAGCTATTTTATGGCTTTTTTATGTATTTTTAGTAAACTGACTAGAAACTGTTTTAAAAGCTTAGAAAGCTTATGAAAACTTACAAATGAGCTTATAGGAACATAATGGAACAAGTTTAACAACATTTAACAAGATTCAAGCAAAGATGTCAATTTTACTTAAAAAATGCTAAATCTGAATTTACCAAAGTAAACTGAAATTAATATTAAAGAAAGTTAAGGTTACACTAAAAATATTGAATACAAGCCTTTTTAACTAAAAATTACAACCGGAAGTCAAATTACACTAAGAATGTCACTAAACTACACTAACTAAACTAATAATTTTTATTCCTGCTTCTTTCTTGAGTTTTATAGACTTTTAGAGTTCCAAACAGTCCTCTGTGACTTTCCCATCAACTCTGAGCCATTGGATTAGCTTAAAATGATCTTGGCCTTCAAATGGTACTTTTGGCGCCAAAATATCTTTTGACAGATGGAGGTTGAGTGTGAGGGTTTTAGGGGTTTAAATGGTTCTTGGGAGGTTGTGTGAGGTGGAGGGACAGGGGTGGAAGAGTGGGTGATGAGGTGGTGGTGAAACCAGTGAGGTGGAGGTGGTATTTGGTTTTGCAGTGAGTTGGGAGGGAAGGGGTAAAGAGGAGTGGGTTTGACCGGTATTTGACCCCGGTTTTATTTAAGGGGATTGGGCTGGGTTTTGTTTTTGGGCCAAGGGGTATAAGTAAAGGGGTGGGCTTGGTTATGTTTTATTTTGGGTTTGGTTTGTTTGTTGGGTTATGGTAAATAAATAGGGTCCGGTTGGTTTAAGTGCTAAATAAGCCCAAGGGCCTAATGTGTAAATTCTGCAAAGTTGAGGGGGTTGAGTTGTAACTTTCCGAAAGTTACCACAAGGACCAAACTTGCCACATTTGAATAACCCAAGGACCATAAATGAATAATTTCCAATTTTACACGTCCAGGGGTATTTCTGTCAACTTTGAAACTTGAGGGGCCTGTTTTGCCATTTTTGCAAACTTGAACTTCAAGGGTAGAAATTGTCATTCCTTGATTCCTGGGGGAGTGTTGTTGACTTTTCTTCAAAATAAATCATCCAAGGACCATTTCTGACAATCTTTGAAAGTTCAGGGACTGATTCTGCCAATTATGCAAACTTTGCTCGTTTTTCATCTGTTTTCAATCCTTTTGTACCTGAAACATATAAAAACACAATCCAAGGATATTTGTAGTATTATGTGACATATCTGAGTGTTTTTAACTGTTTTTGCAGTTTAAATGGGACAAAAATGATGAGTATTTACACACTCATCAATCCCCCACACTAAACTATTGCTAGTCCCTAGCAATCCAATCATATGAAGTAATGAAAGGATACCAAGTTACCAAGATCATCCCTTTTTGGCTTTTTATTATCTATACTACTATTTTTGTATATTTACATTTGCTTATGTGACGGGATGCTGACTTTCATCATTTTCAATAACGTTTAGGGTCACAGAGTAAGAAACACAGCTTAGAGAAAAGTGTCCATACGGATAGAATTCATCTTCCCTGATTTTTCACAAGTTCCCAAGCTAAGCGTAAAAACGAAATCATAGCCAAAAATGTCATTAGATGCTAACACTACTCGTAAATGCTAATTGTAAATTCTTGCTCCCAAGCCTTATTTTATCTAGACTTTTTTAAAGAAATGATTTCTCATTTTCGTTTCGATAGTTTTAAGTCTGATAGATTTAGGCGGTTTTAAAAATCATTTAAATTTAAACTCAAAAGGCTCAAAAGTTTCACACCACATTAATTTTTTATTTTTCATTCATTCATTTTTTTTTTTTTTTCACGTTACCTCAAACATACGGAGCTTCACGGTGAATCTCCCAGACCTAAACGCCTTTAGAATAAAGGTACAAGGATCCGCTTGTCGCACCGCAGTTATTTTTGGCACTTACAATATAACATATTTATTATTATAGTGTTATTATGAGCCTCATGTGTCATAGACAAAACGGGGAGTTCCAAGACCTAAACGCCTTTAGAATAAAGGATTCAAGGCCCGTTTAATGTTTATGCCACACGTAAAGTGAGCGGAAATTTAGACAATTTTTAAAAACACGTAATTCTAATTATTTTATTTTTGGGTTTTCAATCTTTGTGGGAGCAAGGACTACAATTAACCGTTATGAGCTCTAAAGAAATCCAACTATTCTATGTTTAGCATCTAATCACATAATTAACTTTTCTATCATTCCTCGTTCTCCGCAAATTTAAAATCTCAAGTAATGAGATCCGCGAATGCTTAGCCAAATGAGTTAAGGGAACAAGCTAGGGCTCAACACGCCCGGTCAAGTAAAAATTTCTATTCTTACTCTACCCAGCGGAAAGTCAAACAAGATGTCAAAACTTATTATATTTTTGCAGAAATTTTCAATTTTTTTCATTTTTTTTGTGCGCAAAGCACTTCTTTTTATTAAAAAATTTTAAAATTTAGCCGAAAAACGGGGGTACTAGCGGACTAACAGGTACAATGTGATCAAATTCGGCAGAATTCCCCCCCACACTTAGAATTGAATATTGTCCTCAATATTCAAAGTCCCGGCTATTATGCCGACTCTTTGAACGTAAAAAGATAACATTACTAGCTAAGTGTACGAAGGAAATCTTTTTTCACAAAAAGGATTTTATAAGTTATCCCTAGATAATCGTTAGCAAAAGGATAGGATATTGGGCGGCTGGATTGAAAACAGGCGCGTCAATCATCACAATCCAAGGGAAACCTGAAAACATGAGCAAACATACAACAAGGCAAACAACAGCAGAGGAAACTCCCCACACTTAGGTGTTAGAAAATAGAAAGAAGTCAGAGACATGGGTGAAAACCCATGTTGTGCTAATGTTTTTGTTTACCGAGTCACTAGCCTGACTCGACCCCGAATTCATTGGTTCATGGGGAAGTAAGTGGAAGAGACAATCTCCATCGGACTTTCATTCAAAATGTTTGGATAAACATTGAAGTACGTGAAAGTTCCACACCGATGAGATATACCCGGCTTTAGATAGTAAAAACTATAAGCGGTGATGCCGGAGTCAAAGATGGTATCTTCACTCTTGAAGGAGTGAAGGAGAAAAGGAGAAGTCACGGGATACGTGAAGAAAGGAAAGAAAATCATGATAACAATCATGATAAACTCATCATCATCAAAATGAGACTTCATAATTTCCATATTATGAATTTCATCATTGAAGCTCATTTTGTCAGATAACTCATCCACGTGAGTTTCCTCAAAAGGTAATATACCGGGTTTGAAGATTTTATCCTCAGAGAGGAATGATATATAAATATCAACCACGGTAACATCATCAAAAGAAAATGATTCAATCTCGGGTAACAAATGATGTAGATCATTTTGCTCAAATACCCCACTGATTGGATTCTCATTTCTTGGTGGAAGAGGATAAATCACATGATGCAAATCTGTGAACCCTTGTTCTGTTACAGACTCATCACTTTCCTCGTTCTGAATATCAAAGATTGGATTATCAGAAATTAGAGTGAATTCAGATTCGAATTCAAACAGAGGATTGGTGACAGTTGTTTTGAATGCTTCGGAACAAGGTGATTAACATTCTCTTTTGGACTGACGAGCTCAGAAGGTAGTTCCTCCACATAATTGATGTCTCCACAAGATAAAGAATTTTCATCAGTATGTGAATCACTAAGCTCGATGTTGGGATAAGAATTGAGTGATGGATCATGATATAAAAGACTTTCAATTTCTCCTAGATTGGCTTCGAAATCAAAGAGATCATCATCACTTCCTGATGGAAGTGGATTGATGTGAGTGAGTTCATCGGTGAACTCCTCAAGAAGAGGATCAGCATCAAAATGTGGAAGTGATGCCTCAACATACTCAATGCCTCCATAAGATGTACAATCATCGTTAGAATCAGAGAAAATCTCAAAATGATCTTTTGAACACTCAGAGGGGAAGGAATTTTTTGGTACAACTTCAATCTGAATACGTATCCAGTAGATTAAGGGGGTAATATAGACATTTGAATAATAGTCAAAAGAGTTAACTAGGCTGTTTGTTTGGTAACTTGGTCATTGATAATGTACCCTCCGATCAGGTCGAAGGACCCCCCCTTCGATCCTGCTCGAAACCTACATAATCGCAGGCTCTGGCTAGCCTCCTAAAACCTTCAATGGCGTAAAACTAATCACTTATGATCTAGTTACCAGTTGGGAATTCGCCAAACGAGGGAATAAGCCCTTCGGGGTATTTTTCAGTCAACATAAGGCGGAACGAGGGCAAGACCAAGTCTTACCCACGTCCCCCGTATTATCCATGTTCCCTCTTCTTCCTTAACTCTCCCTGTTAATTCAGGAAGAGTGGACATCAAGCCCTAGCGGTTAACCACAAAATCATGGGACACCCCCATGATCTCCTACAAACGTGGAAACACTCTCCAAGCTATTTTCTTCCCCTATAAATAGTCTTGGTCGAGTTTCAGTTCTGGTATGCAATCTCCACCACTCTACTTTACTGCAGTTTCACTAAACTTTTCATACCAAATACTTATTCACACGCCGGAGGTGGTTCGCAGGGCCCAACCCCTGCGCAATCACTTAACGTAGTGTCTTCGTATTTCTTATTTCAGGTTAAACACAAGCTTGGCGCAACCACAACATCCCCTATATCCTTTGATCACCATCGAAGGCCTGGTCGTGCAATTTATTGTACAATCAGTGGCGCCATCCGTGGGACCTGCTACAATTGGTCTCGTTATTCCTAAGCAAATAACCAGTCAAACACACTCACTACTTCTCTGGCATGAATCAAGACAGAGAAATTACACCCCCACCGGGTTTCTCAACTTTAACCCCAATACCCGTAACAGACCCTAACAGTCTTTCGCCAATTACGGTATCCATGTTTACAACACGATCTCATCCAGAAACAACACCTAATCACCATGCTTCTACATCAGCCAATCCGGAACCAGTCATTAGCCCAGCCTTCGTTGATGTTAAGCACTTGAATCTTTGCTAAGGGCCCGTAGGAGACAAATTCGTAACACAGAGATGCGAAGGGAGTTAGAATACTCCAGTGATGAATACGATGAAGAAATAGAAATGGAACCTAGGCCTTCGGCGCTAGGGACTACTCATTCTGCCTTGCGCATTGGGTCACCAGTTGGTCGAAGGACTGGAGGAAGATCTGTTTGTTTTGAGGGAGTCCCCGAAAGGGCTCCCACAAGGAGGGAAGGAGCAGTTATTGAAGGTTCCAATGAAAGGAGCCAACAAGGGAAAACCCGGAGGTAAACCTACCTCTGTTGCTAGCTGCTCATTTGGGGAGAACTGAAGCAGGGATTCCGTTACAGCCTTCTCACGCGTCCGGTGTAGAAGGCAATCAACCTCCGTTCCACATGGGAGGAAGCCTTCCTCCCAATGGTATGTATCCCCAGTTCCAAACTCAGAGTTATCCTCAAAACTTTTATCCCCCCGTAAATGGACAACCTAGCAATCACCATTTCTCACAAGCTGCTGCACCCTACGGCCAGCCCGTAGTATACCCTTCGTATACCATGTGTAACAACTACCCTCTCAACATGAGCACACCTTATCCTCCTTATCCTAACCAAACCCCTTCGGGAATGCCTCCTTCTCATAATCCATACAACACTGTCCCCATGAACATGCCGCCTTACAATTGTCTATACCCAGAGCCCACGGGCCCTGCAACACCATTTGTAAGATGGATTGAGGACTATCCTTTACCTGATGGTTTAAAGATGCCTTCGCACATAGGCACCTATGATGGGAAGGGGGATCCGGATAACTTTCTACACTTGTTTGAAGGAGAAATAAGAATGCAAAAGTGGGTCATGCCCGTAGCCTGTCACATGTTTACGTACACCCTTCGAGATTCTGCCCGTATCTGGTGGAATGGACAGAAACTAGGCAGCATTGTTAACCTTGATGACCTGAAGGCTAAGTTCCGTTCACACTTTAGCCAGCAGAAGAAGTTCACAAGGACTCACCTAACGGTACACAACATTAAGCAGAAGGAGAACGAAAGCACAAGAAGCTTCGTTACAAGGTACACCGATGAAACCCTGCAGATCCTGGGCCTACATGAAGAGCAGCGTATCTCTAGTTTCGTACATGGCCTACGAAACCGTCATCTAGTAGAGTTCTTATCCACATACCTTCCCTCAACTTATAAGGGCCTGATGGAAAGGACGTACACTTGGATAGAGGCCAAGGAGGTGTCCACCAACGGAGCTCCGGTGGAAGGATACAAAGCGGCAAAGCACTCCTCATTGGAAGGGTCGAAGAACAAACATAAAAACCAGCACAGGTTCACTCCTTATAACAAGGGTCCTAATCACGGCTTACTAGAAAGCCTAACGAAGTCCCCAAAGGAAATTCTGGCCACGGAGAGGGTGGCGAAGACCTTCAAACCACCTCCTCGTATGACCAGTAAGGGCAAAAGTCGAGATACAACCAAGTACTGTTACTTTCACGAAGATTTTGGTCACGACACGAACAGTTGCAGAGAGCTGAAAAGACAGATAGAAGAAGCCGTGAAATCGGGACAGTTAGCACACCTTGTGAAAGGCATAAAGAAAGGCAAAGAAAGGATCTCCGATGCTCAGCTAGAAAGAGACATCACTTCCAATGAAACCCCAATCCTCATGGTTCGTTGGGGAAGGGCAAGTCAGAAGAGGAAAGAAACAGAGGAGGAGGCGCACACAATAGGGGAAATAACGTTTCCCCCTATGACTGACCAACCTGCCTCGGATGACCCCGTGGTTATCAAGGTTCTAATTTCCAACCGAGAAGTAAACAGAGCCTACATGGACTGTGGAAGCTCTTGTGAGATCATATACGAGCACTTTTTTCTAAAGCTCAGGCCTTCGATTAGATCAAAGAGGGTAGACTCAAAGATACCTTTGGTGGGATTTTCAGGAGAACACTCGTGGCCTCTGGGAGAAGTCCCCCTGGAAATAACGATTGGTGAAGGAAGGTTCTCAAGAACCGAAACCCTTACATTTGCAATCGTAAGATCCGCCTCTCCCTATAATCTGTTGATAGGAAGAACGGCCATGCAGAAAATGGGCATTGTGGTGTCCACGATACATGCATCAATTAAGTTTCAAACATCCTATGGTATTGGAACCGTACTTTCTAGTTACAACAAAAGAAAGAAACAGGACGATAGGAAGAACGGCCATGCAGAAAATAGGCATTGTGGTGTCCACGATACACACATCAATTAAGTTCAAACAGCCTATGGTATTGGAACCGTACTTTCTAGTTACAACAAAAGAAAGACACAGGACGATGGGAAAAAGATCAAGGAAAATCCTCAAGACCCTCCGAAAGTCATCTTAAGTTGTGGAGACGCCGAAGAACATATTGTGATAAACGAGCTTCATCCGGAACAAATAGTGGTAATCGGGAAGCAGCTCCCTGCTATCTTCAAAGCAAGCCTGGAAAAGCTCCTAAGAAACAACAAGGATGTTTTTGCATGGACGTACTCAGACATGACAGGGGTTCCAAGGAAGCTCATGATCGATGGCAAGCCCTTCGGCACAGAACATAAGCTTAATGAGTTCAAGCACATTGAGCCCATAAAGCAGAAACGTCGAAGCTTGGCACCCGAAAGGAACGCAGCAGCCTGTAAGGAAGTAGATGAACTCGTGCAAGCAGGAATACTCCGGGAAGTTAAATACCAAACGTGGGTAGCCAACCCAGTCATGGTAAAGAAAAGTGATGGAGGGTGGCGTATGTGCGTCGACTTCACCGACATAAACAAAGCATGCCCAAAAGATTGCTACCCCCTGCCGGAGATAGATTGGAAAGTAGAATCCTATCAGGATTTTGCTTAAAATGCTTCCTGGACGCTTACAAAGGGTATCATCAGATACAAATGGCAGCAGAAGATGAAGAAAAGACAGCTTTCTACACCGGGAAAGGAGTCTATTGTTACAAGAAGATGCCCTTCGGTTTGAAGAATGCAGGGGCAACATATCAGCGGTTGGTAGATAAGGCTTTCAATAAATAGATAGGAAGGAATTTGGAAGCATACGTTGATGATATGGTCATAAAAAGTAGGACATAGGAGGACTTACTCTCTGACATCCAAGAAACCTTCGACCAGTTAAGGGCAATCAACATGAAGCTCAATCCCAAAAAGTGCTCATTCGGTGTCGAAGAAGGACAGTTTTTAGGGCATTTAATCACAAAGCAAGGGATCAAGGCTAATCCTTCGAAGGTGAAAGCCATCACCGATTTACAGGCCCCGAAAACGTTAAAGGAAGTACAAAGCCTTAATGGAAAGTTAGCAGCTCTCAGTAGATTCCTGTCAAAGGGTGCAGATCGATCACTACCATTCTTCAAAACTCTTAAAGGGTGCATGGATAAGAAGACTTTCCAATGGAGCATGGAAGCTGAAGCTGCTTTCCAAAAGTTGAAAGAGTTCATGGAAATTCTGCCAACGCTCACAGCCCCAATCAAAGGGGAGGTATTATATATGTATATCGCAGCATCCTACGAAAGTATCAGTGCAGTACTCCTGGCCGAGAGGGAATAGAAACAAATCCCGATCTACTTCGTTAGCCGAGTATTGCAAGGAGCTGAATTGAACTACACAGAGCTGGAAAAGCTAATTCTAGCTTTAGTTCATGCTGCAAGACGTCTTCGAAGGTATTTCCAAGCTCACCCCATTACGGTACTGACTGACAAGCCCATCTAAACAGATACTATCTAAGCCTGAGAAGTCGGGAAGAATAGCAAAATGGGCCATCGAGTTGGGGGAACACGAAATAAAGTACAAGGGACGAAACTCTATAAAAGGTCAGATACTCGCAGACTTCTTGGCCGAAACCCCGTCTGAACCTGGCAAGGTGATGGATGTACCTAAAAAAGAACCCTCGAAAGGGCAAGAGGCATGGAAACTGTACACGGACGGAGCATCTAGTTCCGATGGTTCTGGAGCAGGATTAATGCTAGTAAATCCGGAAGGGAAGGAATACACCTATGCGCTGCGGTTTGAATTTGAAGCAACAAACAACGAGGCTGAATACGAGGCTTTGTTAGCAGGCCTTCGCTTAGCTAGAGACATGGAGGTACGCCATCTTTTGGTTTTCGTCGACTCGCAACTAGTCACAAATCAAATTAAAGGCTCTTACGAGGCCAGGCAGCCTACTATTAAGCAGTACCTAGACAAAGCCAAGGAAATCCTAAATGAATTCGCATCTTACACGATCGAGCATGTTCGAAGGAACCAAAACAAGAAAGCAGATGCGTTGAGCAAGCTAGCTTCAATGGCTTTTGCTCACCTAACTAAAGAAGTTCTGGTCGAAGTATTAGCAGAAAGATCCATTCAAAGGAAAGAAGTGTCGGACGTCATATTCGAAGAAGAACCTAACTGGATGACTCCGATTAGGGAATACCTGATAAGTGGAATCCTGCCAGAAGATCCGAAGTTGGCGAGAAATGTCAGAGTTAAGGCTCCACAATGCAGGCTGATAGGGGACAACTTATACAGGAGATATTTCCTTTCCCCTTGGCTTCGTTGTGTAGGGCCGAAACAAGCTTCGAATATAACATATGAGGTCCATGAAGGGTCTTGTAGCCTACACGCAGGACCTAGATCCGTTGTCTCAAAGATCATGAAGCTGGGATATTATTGGCCATCAATGCACAGGGACGCAACAGACATAATCCATAAATGTGAAGCATGCCAAATCCACCGAATGTTCCCAGACTTCCGAAGCAGGATATGACCTCCGTCACATCCGCATGTCCCTTCTCCCAATGGGGAATCGATATTGTCGGACCTCTACCAGTGGCCCCGGGAGGAGTGAAATTCTTGGTGGTTGCCATAGATTACTTCACTAAATGGGTGGAGGCCAAACCTTTAGCATCAGTGACAGGCAGACACATGGAGAAGTTTGTATGGGAACACATCATCTGTCGTTTTGGGGTTCCTCATATCATTATCTCTGATAATGGAAAGCAATTTGCCAAAGGGGTGTTTCCCACTTTTTGCAAAGGCCTAAAGATCAAACAATCATTCACATCCGTGTATCACCCCCAAGGTAACGGTCAAGTGGAAGTCACTAACAGAGACATTGTCAATGGGATTGAACGAAGACTACGTCGAAGCCATCATGGATGGGTAGACGAGCTTCCACAGGTTCTTTGGGCTCATAGGACGCACCCCAAGTCAAGCCATGGGGAAACACCTTTCAGCCTCACTTATGGAACGGAAGCAGTCATCCCCTCAGAAATAAGCGTCGAAACAGAACGCGTTGTCAACTTGAAAACCTCAGAAAATGAGGAAAGGCTTCGAGATAATCTAGATTTATCGAAGGAGAGAAGGGAAATAGCCTCTATCAGGGAAGCTATGTACAAGCAAAAGTTCGAAAAGTACTATAACAGCAGAGTTCGACCTTCGACTTTCAAGCCAGGCGAATATGTTCTTCGACTCAATAGCGCAAGCAAAGCCGAATATCAAGGTAAGTTGGGACCTACATGGGAAGGGCCTTATGTAATAGCCAAAGCTTATGGAAATGGAGCCTATAAACTCGCGACACTCTTCGGAGATGAAGTTGATAGGACATAGAACGGTACTAACCTTCGTAAGTTTTACATATGAAACTTACAGCTTTAAAGACACTTTGTTTTAATTTTTGTATTGCATTCTTCTCAATTTGGGGAATGAAGCATTAATGGTAGGTGTCCTAGTGTTCATTTCTTAAAATGATGTAATCCTCCCTACCCAATTAATGATACTATATTTTCCCTAGAATCTCTTGTTTCGTATAGCAAAGATTTGTTCAGCCAAGAACTTAAAGTTTCAATGTTCAAAGGATGACACAAAATATTCTTGTCTTGTATATTCATAGCATCCAACATAACTCACATTAACTTTCCTAAGAGTCTTAGGGTATTCAAAGCCCTCTGCACTAAAAAGGACAAAGACGGAGTGGGTCGTGACCCTCCGTTAGCAGTCAAATTATACGATTGCTAAAAATCTTGGTTCAAAGTACACACAATAAGGATGGTTTTTTTTTACCGTAACCTTAGGTTGTACGCTAACATTAATAAACGATGTTAAGAGAAGAAAATATGAAAACAAAGTAAGATTGCATTACGAAAATACCCTATGAGCACTACAATAGTTCAAGAAATAAAGAAAACATAAACATTGTTTTCGGGTACACACCACCCTTGGGGTTAATTTAATGTCCACATGACAACCTTCAAACATTTTTGGAGGAATTTGGAGGAGAGGGGGGCTTCGTGAGCGAAGTTTTCTTGCTAGGAGCTGATGGTCGGATCCTTCGAGGCTTTTTTGAAAGAAGCTCTGCAATTGAGGCCATGGGATCAATGGTAGCTTCGTTGATGAACGGAAACTCTGCCGATGCCAGAGCATTACTCATGTCATCATACTCCCTTTCATGGGAGGGACGGTAATATTTTACCTTTGACAATATCACGGGTTCTCCGGTCGCAGCAATTTCCTCCAAAGTGGTACATTTGCCATGGTAAATCGCAGCATTTACCAAATCAGCTATGACTTTCCCAACCTCATCACTATGGTATAATTCCATAGCAACGTATGGGATGACCTTGGAAACAACCTCGGCCCTTTCCTTCTGGAGACTTTGGCATTGTAGGACCAAACCACTCACCTCCTCTTTGAGTTTAGCCTCCTGCGACAGAAGTCTATTCTTTTCAGCTTCAAGACCTCTGCATTTGGACTCGAGTGTTTTAACCCTCTCTTGTAAACCAATTATTATTGATCCCTCCAACTTGAGCTTCCCACACTCGACTTGTGCCTCCTTAAGTTGACTGGCAAGCTTCATAGTATTGACTCGAAGGCCTTGCACGACTGGGTTCTTTTCAAGATCCTTCATTGCCTTGTCACATTTTGCCTCCAACTCAGCATGTTGCAGCTCTCTATTCTTCTCCCTAGCAACTACAAGGCTCAGCTCTTCTTTAGCATTTTTGACTGTTTGAATCAACTCCCTTGTCCGCGTATTGAGATGGTTGTCAATAATGGCCTGCCGAGTGTAGTTTTTGTCATGGAGGTCGCACAACCTCTCAAGGGACATATCATCAAGCATTCGCTTCCAGCTAGCTGGTGTGACGCCTTCGACCAATCGGCGGCAGGCAAAGGAGTTTGGCAATTCTTTGGTATTGGATAACCCTGCATAATGTTTGATAATAAAACACTGACCAACATAATAATCAAAGGGTTCCATTAAATTTTACTTACCATGGATGTCTTCATCCTCGATATCCTCCGAAGCTAAGGATGCAATTGCCTTGTCACGGATTCTTTTTGTTTCACAACCCTTGAGGTAGGAAGGGGTATGTCTGGTTTTCGTTTTGAGGAAGGCTTCAGGACATTTTCACTGGTTCCTTTCCTCTCACGGACCCTGCTACCTATACCGAAGGAGCCAGCTGTGATAATCTGGTTTTCATCTGATGGATGATCATCCGAATCATCAATGTCCACCACCACGAGGGGATTTTCTTCTGTATTTACAGGGACCAATGCCGTAGCCTCGTCCTCAATAGAGAACGCATCAACGTTATTGTTGTTCACAGAAACAGATGGTGAACCAGTCCCGTAGCTGAAATCCCTTGCCTCTCTAGGAAGGAAGCTAACCTCTTTTGCACCACCGGAAACAACAAAGTTTCGAAAGGACATCTCTGCAAAACGATAAAGCACATAAATATCATCAAATGAGTTATTTCTTTTAATTTAATAGATATGTTTACATACTCTGTCCATCATATTCTATCTCAGGCTCCAAAGGAGACCCCTCCCAGTGATCAATAATGCCTGCCATATATAGAATAGGCTCCGGGAAGGTTTGGACATCCACAGGATAGCGAGCGAGACACTGATAAAGTGGATCAGTGCGAACGTCGCAGGGCAACTGATCATTGAATTTCTTGCGGTCAAAATGGAAAGACTCATCTAGGAGGGCTGGATATTGTGGAGGTATGATTGTACTTTGAACATAAAAGAATTTCCCTTTCCAGTTGGTGATATTAGTGAAGGGTTTTGTTACCAAGACAGGAACATCTGGTTCTCCCCTTTTGGATAAGGTTAACCAATCGCCACCAGGGCATAGATTGAGGAAACCTCGTAACACGGTCAAGTTTGGCTCATAACCATACGCCCTACACATTACTATATAAGTAGTGAGTTTGGCAAGACCGAATGGGTTAAATCTCGATATATGTACCTCGTAATATTGCAACAACTCTAGGAACAGAGGATGGATGGGTATTCGTAGGTTCGATCGGGTGAAAGCATGTATGTATAGACCAACATACCCTTTAGGAGCATCATAGATGCTTTGTTCTTTGGTAGGGAGCATCACTTTGTATTTTTTGGGCATGGGGTAATCTTTGAGAAAAATGGCCAATGCTTCTCTGGAGAGAGTACATTTTTGTTGTCTAATAATACGTTTGGCATCCATAGTATACGGCTTTATATGAACTATTAAGTAAAGATGGAAAGAGGATGTTACCTTTTGCTCGAAACAATAACACAACTGTGTGAAAATTTTGGAGGCGTCAATGGAAGTAATTAGGATTTCTGAGTTTATGAATATTTATAAGGCCTAGTACCTTTTTCTCGGTCACACTCGCGTTATGATAGATACTATGTATCCGGACTATAAATGAACATTTAAATTTTGAATGGACGTTTGGGGTTTCCGATAAACATGCCGTTGTGGCTCTGACGCTATGTGATAGGTGCTTCATTACGCGCATTTAATGCGCATTTAAATTTAAAGCATATTCCCTCTCTTACAAATCTTGAAAGGCTAAGGGAATAGTGTGCAAGATAGATAGAGTCGTAAGCAATGTAACTTCGTACATATACATCATATTCGACTGGGGGGCTTGATAATGTACCCTCCGATCAGGTCGAAGGACCCCCCCTTCGGTCCTGCTCAAAACCTACATAATCGCAGGCTCTGGCTAGCCTCCTAAAACCTTCAATGGCGTAAAACTAATCACTTATGATCTAGTTACCAGTTGGAATTCGCCAAACGAAGGAATAAGCCCTTCAGGGTATTTTTCAGTCAACATAAGGCGGAATGAGGGCAAGACCAAGTCTTACCCACGTCCCCCGTCTTATCCATGTTCCCTCTTCTTCCTTAACTCTCCCGTTAATTCAGGAAGAGTGGACATCAAGCCCTAGCGGTTAACCACAAAATCATGGGACACCCCCATGATCTCGTACAAACGTGGAAACACTCTCCAAGCTATTTTCTTCCCCTATAAATAGTCTTGGACGAGTTTCAGTTCTGGTATGCAATCTCCACCACTCTACTTTACTGCACTTTCACTAAACTTATCATACCAAATACTTATTCACACACCGGAGGTGGTTCGCAGGTCCCAACCCCTGCGCAATCACTTAACGTAGTGTTTTCGTATTTCTTATTTCAGGTTAGACACAAGCTTGGCGCAACCACAACATCCCCTATATCCTTTGATCACCATCGAAGGCCTGGTCGTGCAATTTATTGTACAATCAGTCATCAAAAGTTGCATTAATTGTGGGCCGAGTGCTTATTTACAACTACAGAACTACTAGTCAAGTGTGGCTAGCTAACAACAATATAAACAATTAACAATAGAATGGAACTTTTAAGAGATATAGTGAAAGGACGTCATATAGTATACACACCTCGCATTGCAGTGACATAGAGAACTTGGTCATTCTCGCTATTTTGTGACAACCTGCAAAATCCAAATATTTCATCCTGAATGGGACACATGAATTAAATTAGTATATAACCAAACATGGTCTAAAAACAAGGTAGAAAATATAAACCTTGACATATTTGTACTTTACGAACCAAAATCAATTCTTACATTTTCTTTGGGTAAAGAGGCTTTGTTGTTGATGATGAGATATCCCAGACCCTACAGGGCCCACTTCCAACCGAGACAAGAAACTTCCCAGACAACACCATATTTGGATGGTTAAAACTTAAAAGTAGAACAATCAACGGTTTGTTATTTATAAGTTACTTTTCATCGATAAAAATCAAAATGTAGAAGGGCGACTTTACCTCACCACCAACTGCAACTAGTTAACCATCATGGCTAAAGGTAATTGCCAGCTGTTGTCCAACATCTTCTAATCCGTCAAGCAAGTTTTTTGATGGCTTTAGACACAATTTGATGCTATCATCCTTCTTGTTTGCATCCCATTCATATAGTCTGCACACCAAAGATATCATGTATTATCAACAAATTGTCACAAAGTGACCAAAATGAGAGCAATAAAAATTGTAAATCGTCGAAAAGAGTTTCATACATAGTCAATAAAAACTGTAAATCTTTGATATAGTGTTATATCACAAGTGATAAATAAGTGTCACACAAATCCTTCATTCAAAATCACTAACATAATCACAATCCTTTATGTAGGATACACTAAATCATAACATGTACGGTTTATGTGGTTAGTTTGATTCTAGAGAGAGAAAGAGAGAGAGAGGATGTGAGTTCTAGAGAGAGAAAGTGAAGGAAATATGTGAGATTAGATTAGAAGCTCCAACCCTTTCCCTTGAGTGGGAAAGGGTATTTATACTTACATAATATCACCCTATAAAACGGACTGTGGAGTGAGCTGACAGTGGGTAATGAACCGACCCAACTCCACAAATACTAACTATAACTAACTACTATTATAGTAACTAAACTAATACTAATAAGCCTACGAGCCACATAAATTCTAAATAGATACTCGGGGTGACCGAGTCTTTCATATAAATATTTATATTCCTAACAATCTCCCCCTAAGGGAGGTCACCCCGGAAATTACAACTTGAATTCTAGCATTCTATTTATTGAAGTTAACTTCGTAGCTCGTAGTCGTTGATTCTCCATAGTCTTTAATCATTGTGCTTCCAGCAGTGGACATTTGATGACTTGTTTTATATCTTGGATGATCTTTGAAGATTCTCTGTGTTTATCATCCAAATGTGTGTCTCCAAGTCATCTTTGTGCATTATTGTCTCCATGTGACGTGGACATCTTTGTATTGGCATGCTCACACTTTTCTGGATCATGATTTTCAGCATCAGAGTTGCAGAAGCATAGTTGAAGGCCTTTCAATTATCATGATTTATTTGATTATGATGTCGAAGTGTGAGCATGGGGTGATGGATCAGCATCTTTTTAGCAATCAGCTGCAACCGTCAGAAATTCCTGCAAGCAAACAGTTAGCAACAAATCATCCGGTACTTACAGGTTCGGACTTCGAGATTGTTAACAGCATAGTGTGAAAACTTTCTCTAATCCTTACCAAAGCCGATCCTAAATCGGATACCCCCGAGAGGGCTTACAAGATCTATCAAAGTAGATCAACGATTAGGTGAGTCGCTGGAGATCACTCCACGACTGTAGACCATTTGAAACCACCACGATCACTAAGCGTAACCCACAAGAAATTACCGAATTGACCTGCTTTCAAGGCTGTTTGATGTTGACCCTAGCAGGAATTTCCATTCAATCACTGGGAATTACATACGTATATTCCCTCATAAGTTTACAGCTGGTGTCCTTAATGTTGAACAACCAGTGTAGAAGTAACACATGTTCCTATGAGATCTTTTGATGCATCTCGTGGCTCTAGACTCGATAAGTGCATTATTTGGTCGTCGGAGACTGGAGCGGTGTCTCCTGTTTCAATATCAACATGGCTCTTAATGAGCGGTCGATAGATTATGCAGGGTTCCCCGTGAGAATGAAACAAGCTCTTTTGAGAGAACTTGAGTGGCTAGAAGGTTTAGTGCAGTGCGTCACTGGGTCCATGACGTCTTGTCTTCAATACCGGTGTCGCCTTAGCAACAACCAGTAGCATATGAATTGAACCCGGTTTCTACCCTAAGTTTGAATAATGGGAGGGCTATTTCTTTTCACCCTTTCTCATTTCATTTCTTTTTAATTCTTCAACCCCTTCTTTCCCCTTTCTCACATTACTCATTTTTTTTATAATCATACCTAAGGACTTTCTAATACTATCTATTCGGTATTGTCCTTGGGTAGATCCCTCCGGCTATGGCGGATCATAGGACGGTTTTTCCTAACCTTAGCCACCTTATAACTTCATGACTATCCTATGTTACCATCAACCAAATCATTGAAAATTCTCTCAAAGTGTTTTATGATTAAGAAACACATTTTTCTAACACTTTGAGAATTTTATACTTTTCAAATGCTCCCCCTTAACATGTGCTCAGATGTTTTAATTATAAATTTACACATGTTGGGTAGAGTTGCACTTTTGAATTGATCCATCTTCAATGAACATAAACAGGCATTCGAGACACGCTTACATCACTAGTTAGACTAGCTTGAAGTTATTACCCGGCCTGATCAAGTCCACAGAAGGTTTCTCGAAACGGTACAATCTACTCAGACAAGTCCTTTCGATTCATGACAGATTTCATCAATTCATTGGTTAAGTCTAAGTCACGCTCACATGAGATGCTGTAACACCCCAACCCGGCAAGGGTAAAAGTGCCACAACAATGGTGTTACATCAGAAACAAACATAAACATAACCCAAAGAAAGTCTCATCATAAATAACCAAAAGAAAGTAAGTCAACACGACTTAAAGTTACATAAGTTCCCAAATGAAAGAAATCCAACAGAAATACTGAAATAAACTGAGTCTTAAAATAGTATCAATCATATCCAAACTAAGATGATCTAAGGTAAGTCCACTCTTCACTCAATCCCATAAGCAAACCCCAGCTCCTAGCTTAGATACCTGCCGCAGGAAAAGAAATGCGGCTGAGCTTCAAAAGCTCAGTGAACAGATATAACAACAAAGTAATATGAAACAGAATGAATACATAAATATGGTATAACAGAAGTATCTGAGATATAATCATTTGTAACTGAAATGGAAATAATGGTTAAGTAAAGAATAAAGAATAATGGATAAAGGATAGTCATCTACCACGAGCCCAGAAACATATCATAACATATCATAATCGTAACCACACATAAGGCAACATATGTAGGGGAGACCTACCAGAGTTGTGAAGGACGTGCATGCACGCAGTATCAATCACCAGATAATAACAGATAATAGAAACTGATCTAGGATGCATCCATACGCCCCTACCCAAAACATATAACAAATATATGCACACCAAACAAGGGACGTGGCAGAACATCACTCTACTGCCCTAGAGTCATGCCAGAGGTGCATCACTGACACGGACATGGAACCCCCATGACTAGTGAAATAAATGGCTCGGGTGTCAAACTAGAATAGGTCAAACAGACTGTCATAAACATGACACAGATCATAGGTCATCATAATGGTCCAAATCAGAAATATATATCAGAGGGTTCATATCATAAGGTCCAGAAAATAGAAAGTCCAAATCAGAAGGTTCAAATATAACAGAGGTTCAGATAACCAAAAGGTTCAGATAGCAGAACAGTTCAGATAGCAAAAAGGTTCAGAAACATAGAGGTTCAGAAACATAAAAGGATTCATAGAAATGGCATAGGGAATCCTAATCAGAATGAATATGAAAAGAGAAAAGAAATATCATGAGAAACCTTTACTGAAAAGGTCAGAATATTTGTACCTTATTCAAAAAGCAAAAACTGACAAATGAAGTAACACAGAAATAAAAGGATCACTCCTTCTTCACACCTAAAGAATGACAAACCAGTATTACAAAACAATTCACTTAACTCAAATGATTCATTTAAAGTTATCTTTCCATTTTTAGCAGGTTTCCATAATTAGTAAGTTTCCATATTTAAAAAGTTTCCTTAATTAGAAAGTTTCCTTATTTAGTAAGTTTCCTTAATTAGCAGATTTATGATTTAATTAGCAGAATTTCTTATTATATCAGATTTCACTTAATTACATGTTTAAGTACTCTAATTAAATGAATTATATGTTTTTAGGGTTTAGTTTAAGAATTAAATATAAGTTAGGGATTAAATTAGAAATATAAAAAAGTATAAGGTTTAAATGTAAATATCACAATTCTATATTTTAACAATATTAGTCCCTTAACTTACACATTTTACAATATAAATCTCATAGTTTAATAAATTACAATTTAAACCCTAAAGTTTTAGAAATTACAAAACATGTCCTTACTTTAATAATTCCATTCGAATAACCCTTTATTATATCCAATTTACATGTTTAGCCCCCACACTTATTTTTATACGATTTGTACCTTTATTTTACTATTTACAAAAATAACCCATAAGTTTCAATAATTACAAAACAAACCCTCTCATTTTATTTAATTATTTCCGATCGGTAAGGAATTAAAACAAACAAACCCTAGATCCATTTTATACCCAATCATTGTTTCATCATTACACATCATTTATTAAGCTTTAATAATCAAAACCAAGCCCTAATCCAAAACCCTAGGCTTCACGTTTTTATTTTTCCTTTTCTTTTTCATGCGATCGACAAAAACAACAAATAAATCCAAACCAATTGTACAAACTTCAAACACTTGTTTCCAGATTTTATATATGTCTAATAACATCTAAGAATGTCCAGAAAATTCAGATCGAGTTCATAAAAATTCATATTGTCTCGTTTTACATATAAGTCGACATTAGGGTTTAGGATTTGTTTTAATTCATACGACTTAGATATGATGCATGATACAATTTTACAGGTTTAGTATGATTATAATAGACAAAAAGAAAGTATAGAATTACCCTTGCTGAGCCTCGAACGAAAGAACACAAAGAAACACAAAAACCCTACTCGATAAACCCTAATCGACCCAATAAATCCACCACGATCGAATCAGCACCCTTGGACCTCAACCACGATTTTTCCCACCTTATTTAGCTTCAATATTGTCCAAGAAAAATGGCCTAAAGCTCTGAGAACCAGATCTTGAATTGTTTGGAGTTTTTGTATGTGTCGGCTAAGTTTATTGTTGTGTTTAGGGTTTCAAAAACGTGTGAAGTGATATATATCTGAGTTTTATAAATTTTCATGGGCTTGTTATACTGTATTGGACCTAAGAAAAATATTTTCCACTTTTCCTTAATTTATTGGGCTTTATTTTCGATTTATTATACACTATTTAGTTAGTTATATAGTTTCGGAAATTTAATAATTAACATGACTGAATTTTTACTTTTCATAAATATAAAAATGAAACTTTTAAAGTTCTTAAATTTAATCTGAGCATATTTGATATTTATCTGAATTTATACAATTTGTTTGGTATTCTTTATTTAATTATTCATACTTTATACTTCCAGGGTATTTTGGTCTTTTGTACATTTGAGATTTTCAGGTTTTACAACTTCTTCCCCTCTAAAAGAAATTTTCGTCCGCGAAAATTGAAATGAAAAGAATTGAAAAACGAAACGAAGACATACCAAACTACGCAAAGAAATGAGGATAACTAGCTCGCATCGACTCTTCGGTCTCCCAGGTAGCTTCACGCTCCGGGTGATTCTTCCAAAGAATCTTCACAAACGGAATAACTTTGTTTCTCATGACTCTCTCTTGTCGATCTAAGATAGTTTCAGGTTCCTCAGACAAAGACATATCAGGCTGAATCTGATCAAACGGATATGATGCAACGTGCAACGGATGATAGTGGTATCCCTCAGAAGAGATACATGGAAAACATCATGAACATGCGATAACTGAGGAGGAAGTGCTAAACGATAAGAAACTTCTCCAATACGTTCCATAATCTCAAACGGACCAATGAATCTAGGACTGAGCTTGCCCTTGATCCCAAAACGTTTCACTCCTCTGAATGGCGAAACTTTCAGAAATACACGATCTCCAACTTGAAACTCCACATCACGTCGATGCTTATCAGCATAACTCTTCTGTCGAGACCTAGCCTCTTTCAACTTTTCCTTAGCCATAATCACCTTCTCATTGGTGATCTCAACAAGTTCAGGCCCTTCAATCAAACGTTCACCCACTTCATTCCAACAAGTAGGTGCTCTACATTTCCTGCCATATAACATCTCATACGGTGCCATCTCAATACTAGCATGCCAACTGTTGTTGTAGGCAAACTCTACCAAACATAAATATTCGTCCCAACTACCATTCCACTCTAAAGCACAAGCCCTCAGCATGTCCTCCAAGGTCTGAATGGTCCTTTCTGACTGACCATCTGTCTGAGGATGAAAAGCTGTACTGAACTTAAGACGAGTTCCCCAAGCCTTTGCAAACCTTTCCAGAAATGAGAAGTAAACCGCGGATCTCTGTCAGATACAATAGATACCGGAGTGCCATGAAGTCTAACGATTTCCTGCTGAAATATCTCTGCCAATCTACCAATGCCATAATCTTTCCGAATTGGTAAGAAATGAGCAGACTTGGTTTGTCGATCAACAACCACCCAAATCGCATCATGTTTCTTCTTAGTAGGAGGTAATCCAGTTACAGAGTCCATAGATATATCATCCCACTTCCAAGTAGGAATCTCCAACGGCTGTAACAAACCACTAGCCCTCTGATGTTCAATCTTAACCTGCTGACAGATCATGCACTTTGACACAAATGTAGCCACATCTTGTTTCATGCCATTCCACCAAAATTGCTGTTTCAAATCTCTGTACATCTTGGTAGAACCAGGATGAATAGTAAATGGAGAACTATAAGCTTCTGTCATGACTTTCTCACGAAGTACCGGATCATTTGGCACACAAAGTCTATCCTCATACCATACAATCCCATCGTCATCAACTCTGAACTCAGTCTGCTTACCATCTTCAACATTCTGTACCACAGCCCACAGCTCACCGTCGTCCTTCTGAGCTTCTTTAATCTGTAGCATAAGGTTTGACTCTACCTTCATACTAGCCCAATATCCGCCAGAACCTCGTACACAAAATTCCACATCCAAACGTTCCAAATCATGAAGAACTCTGGGTTCAAATTTCACATTTGCTATCATACCCGATTTCCGACTAAGTGCATCAGCAACCACATTAGCCTTGCCCGGATGGTACTGAATATTAGTGTCATGATCTTTAAGAAGTTCCAACCATCTCCTTTGTCTCATGTTAAGCTCTTTCTGGGTGAAGATGTACTTGAGACTTTTGTGGTCAGTAAAGATATCACACGTTTCACCATAAAGATAATGTCTCCAGATTTTCAATGCAAAAACCACAGCAGCTAACTCAAGATCATGAGTCGGATAATTCTCTTCATAAGGTTTCAATTGCCTTGAAGCATAGGCGATCACCTTTCCATGTTGCATCAAAACACAGCCCAAACCTTTCTTTGACGCATCACTGTATATCTGAAAACCTCCAGAACCAGATGGAAGAGTTAGAATAGGAGCAGACACCAACCTCCGTTTCAACTCTTCAAAACTCTCCTCCCGCTCATCAGTCCATACAAACTTCTCACCTTTTCTCATCAATTGGGTCAGAGGTAAAGCTAGTCGAGAAAAACCTTCAACAAATCGTCGGTAATAACCAGCAAGTCCCAGAAAACTCCTAACCTCAGTCACAGTAGTAGGTCTTGGCCACTTGGTGATAGCCTCTACCTTAGATGGATCCATGGTGATACCATCTGCAGATACAATATGACCAAGGAAAGCAACTTGTTTTAACCAGAACTCACATTTAGAAAACTTGGCGTATAACTTCTTCTGCCTGAGAGTCTCCAACACAATCTGAAGATGTTGCTCATGCTCTTCTTCCGACTTAGAATAAACCAAAATGTCGTCAATGAAAACGATAACGAACTTATCAAGATACTCATGGAAAATACGATTCATCAGATCCATAAATACTGCAGGAGCGTTTGTCAAACCAAAAGGCATAACCAGAAACTCGTAGTGGCCATATCTTGTACGGAAAGCGGTCTTAGAAACATCTTGTTCCTTGACACGTAACTGATGGTAGCCAGATCTCAGATCAATCTTAGAGAAAAATTTAGCCCCTTGCGGTTGGTCAAACAAATCATCAATACGCGGAAGAGGATAACGGTTTCGGATAGTGATACGGTTAAGCTCATGGTAGTCAATACACAAACGCATACTTCCATCCTTCTTCTTTACAAATAGAACAGGTGCACCCCAAGGAGAAACACTGGGCCAAATGAAACCATTCTCCAACATCTCTTGCAACTGCTCTTTCAACTCTTTCAACTCTACAGGTGCCATACGATACGGAGCCTTGGAGATAGGTTCAGCACCGGGAATCAAATCTATGCCAAACTCAATCTCTCTTGACGGAGGAAGACCGGGAAGTTCATCAGGAAAAACATCCGGAAATTCACGAACAACAGAAAGACTTTCAATACTAGGACTCTCCACAGACGTGTCCTTAACAGAAGCCAGAAAACCTTGGCACCCATGAGAAATCAAGGATCGTGCCTTCATAGCAGAAATGAACTTGACAGATTTAAGGGGTTGAGAACCATGATAAACGAATTCAGGATTGTGTAGGTCACCAAAGATTACAGTTCTAGCATAGCAGTCTAAGGAAGCCTTATGAGAAGCTAACCAGTCCATGCCCAGAATAATATCAAAGTCGACCATATCGAGAGGATACAGATTTGCAGGACGAATACGATCATCAAAACGTAGAGGACAATTTACATATTCGTGGTCAATGATTATATGATCTTTCATGGGTGTAGATATGGATAAGTAATTTGTTAGTGGTTTAGGGATCATATTCAGTTTCTTGGCAAATGTGACAGATATAATTGAGTGTGTAGCACCAGTATCAAATAAAGTGAAGACATAATGATCATCAACGTAAAGAATGCCGGTAATGGTACCTGAAGTGCGTCATGCCTGTTCCCGAGTAGTAGAAAACACACGTCCAGTAGTAGGAGGAGGCTTAATGTAGTTCCCAGGCACTGTAGGATTCTTCTTCGGGCAATCCTTGATCTTGTGAGTAGTAGAACCAAACGAAAAACAACCACCTGTGGCTTTGAAACACGGCCTTGGATGAGGTTTACCACAAGTAGTACAGAAAGGAGGAGGAGGTAAAGCCTCAACAGACTTCTGCTGATTAGAAGAACCCGAGTGATGATTCTGATGATTACCCTTAGCTGCCTGATCCTTCCACTGCCTGCTGTTGTTACCATTATAACCCTGTCGATCATTTCCAAACCTAGTAGCAGACCTGTTCTCCTGACCCCGTTGTTCCTGGCGCCTATCTGTCTGACCCCTGTACTCCTGAATCTGGTCAGATCGTCCCCTGAACTCCTGTTGACCCTGTCCCCTGTTCTGCATACGGTTACCATCCCTGTCTCTCTTATTAGAACTCCCACTCTCATGTAGCAACTCAATGTTACGAGCTGCAGCAGCCACCTGCGCGACATCCGCATAATCTGAGTTAACAATCCGGTCCAAAACCCACTTCTTCAAACCCCATTTAAAGTGTCTGGCTTGCCTCTGAGCGTCTCCAGCAACAGCCCCCACAAAGCTTGCCAACCTCAAAAATCTCTGCATGTAATCCCCAGAGTTTTCCCTGTCCAACTGGTAAATAGATCCATACTCTCTCTCATATTCTTTGCTGTTCAGCAACAGGAAAATAGCGGTTATAGAAGGTTTCTCGAAAGGTAGCCCAAGTACAAGTGTCGGCAAAAGCTGCTCCTCCTGGTTGAGACTGGAGATGAGCCTTCCACTAGCTCTGAGCATCTCCTTCCAGTTTGAATGCAGCTAACCGAGTTTTGAAAATATCAGCACAGCCTAAAACCTGGAACAACTTTTCCATGTGAGTTATCCAATCTTCTGCTTCAGTGGGTGTAGCAGCCGATCGAAAAGCCAATGGTTTAAGCTTGTTAAACCTCTCTATCCAAACATGCATTTCAGTAGGTGGAGCACCAGAACCACTTCCACCACTAGATGAACTAGCACCATTTCTGATGTCATTGAGGATCTGGGTCCTCAAGTCATTAGAGAGATTCGGAAGGGTGTTGGCCAAAGCAGCCCTGATCATAGCATCAAAGTCAGGAACATCTCCATCACCACCTCTACGGGTATTCACCATCTGAATGATCATGAAAATGATTAGCAAAACAAAACAAGGATAGATCACGAAAGGAAGTACGCAGAAGGAAACCTAATGTCTACCCAATCCTCACAGGTCATAGCCTAAGCTCAAAGGGTCCTAAAAGCCTGTTCTCTGAAACCATAAATTGTAACACCCCAACCCGACAAGGGTAAAAGTGCCACAACAATGGTGTTACATCAGAAACAAACATAAACATAACCCAAAGAAAGTCTCATCAAAAATAACCAAAAGAAAGTAAGTCAACATGACTTAAAGTTACATAAGTTCCCAAATGAAAGAAATCCAACAGAAATACTGAAATAAACTGAATCTTAAAATAGTATCAATCATATCCAAACTAAGATGATCTAAGGTAAGTCCACTCTTCACTCAATCCCATAAGCAAACCCCAACTCCTAGCTTAGATACCTGCCGCAGTAAAAGAAATGCGGTTGAGCTTCAAAAGCTCAGTGAACAGATATAACAACAAAGTAATATGAAACAGAATGAATACAGAAATATGGTATAACAGAAGTATCTGAGATATAATCATTTGTAACTGAAATGGAAATAATGGTTAAGTAAAGAATAAAGAATAATGGATAAAGGATAGTCATCTACCTCGAGCCCAGAAACATATCATAACATATCATAATCGTAACCACACATAAGGCAACATATGTAGGGGAGACCTACCAGAGTTGTGAAGGACGTGCATGCACGCAGCATCAATCACCAGATAATAACAGATAACAGAAACTGATCTAGGATGCATCCATACGCCCCTACCCAAAACATATAACAAATATATGCACACCAAACAAGGGACGTGGCAGAACATCACTCTACTGCCCTAGAGTCATGCCAGAGGTGCATCACTGACACGGACATGGAACCCCCATTTTTAGCAGGTTTTCATAATTAGTAAGTTTCCATATTTAGAAAGTTTCCTTAATTAGAAAGTTTCCTTATTTAGTAAGTTTCCTTAATTAGCAGATTTATGATTTAATTAGCAGAATTTCTTATTATATCAGATTTCACTTAATTACATGTTTAAGTACTCTAATTAAATGAATTATATGTTTTTAGGGTTTAGTTTAAGAATTAAATATAAGTTAGGGATTAAATTAGAAATATAAAAAAGTATAAGGTTTAAATGTAAATATCACAATTCTATATTTTAACAATATTAGTCCCTTAACTTACACATTTTACAATATAAATCTCATAGTTTAATAAATTACAATTTAAACCCTAAAGTTTTAGAAATTACAAAACATGTCCTTACTTTAATAATTCCATTCGAATAACCCTTTATTATATCCAATTTACATGTTTAGCCCCCACACTTATTTTTATACGATTTGTACCTTTATTTTACTGTTTACAAAAATAACCCATAAGTTTCAATAATTACAAAACAAACCCTCTCCTTTTATTTAATTATTTCCGATCGGTAAGGAATTAAAACAAACAAACCCTAGATCCATTTTATACCCAATCATTGTTTCAACATTACACATCATTTATTAAGCTTTAATAATCAAAACCAAGCCCTAATCCAAAACCCTAGGCTTCACGTTTTTATTTTTCCTTTTCTTTTTCATGCGATCGACAAAAACAACAAATAAATCCAAACCAATTGTACAAAGTTAGAACACTTGTTTCTAGATTTTATATATGTCGAATAACATCTAAGCATGTCCAGAAAATTTAGATCGAGTTCATAAAAATTCATATGGTCTCGTTTTACATATAAGTCGACATTAGGGTTTAGGATTTGTTTTAATTCATACGACTTAGATATGATGCATGATACAATTTTACAGGTTTAGTATGATTATAATAGACGAAAAGAAAGTATAGAATTACCCTTGCTGAGCCTTGAACGCAAGAACACAAAGAAACACAAAAACCCTACTCGATAAACCCTAATCGACCCAATAAATCCACCACGATTGAATCAGCACCCTTGGACCTCAACCACGATTTTTACCACCTTCTTTAGCTTCAATATTGTCCAAGAAAAATGGCCTAAAGCTCTGAGAACCAGATCTTGAATTGTTTGGATTTTTTGTATGTGTCGGCTAAGTTTATTGTTGTGTTTAGGGTTTCAAAAACGTGTGAAGTGATATATATCTGAGTATTATAAATTTTCCTGGGCTTGTTATACTGTATTGGACCTAATAAAAATATAGTCCACTTTTCCTTAATTTATTGGGCTTTATTTTCGATTTATTATACACTATTTAGTTAGTTATATAGTTTCGGAAATTTAATAATTAACATGACTGAATTTTTACTTTTCATAAATATAAAAATGAAACTTTTAAAGTTCTTAAATTTAATCTGAGCATATTTGATATTTATCTTAATTTATACAATTTGTTTGGTATTCTTTATTTAATTTTTCATACTTTATACTTTCAGGGGTATTTTGGTCTTTTGTACATTTGAGATTTTCAGGTTTTACAGATGCCATATCCATTTGTCACCACTAGCCATTTGCTCCCCCTCAATATGTGCATTGGTATACCAAAGAGTTTAGCACATATGGGAGAGCTTTACATTTAAGTCCAAAATATCACATTTTATCAGATTTCATATTTAAATCACATTCTCTCCCCCGATCAAAAATTTCAAATCTTTTGAGATTTTGTGATCCCAATTGATTTAAATAAGTTTAGAAACATGGGAGAAAATATGGTCAGATTTTAACATGTTGCTGATAATGGAACGAACTGATGCTCCCCCTCAATCAATGAGGGAGAATGTTATTGTCAGTTATGATGAGTTTATAAATGATTTGGAGTTTAACGAGAAACTCATGAAAAATTCATATTCTGACACATAACATTTTGATATTACACTACTTAGGAATGTACAAGATGACTGTTACGACACAAATGACATTGACATTTTTTGCCTCTCTGAGAGAGTCAGTAGTCAACATCAATAATCCATCCACCAACAAAACTCCCCAAATACTGTAGATCCCTACTTGGCGAGACCTGAAATAGTAATGGTTTGTTGAAGTGAAGGTGGTGGTGGTGGTGAAAGTGTTGTTGTTGTTGCTGCTACCATTGTTGTTGTTGTTGTGGTGAATTCAGAGCCAATCAATAGATTTTGAACATCTGATCAAGTGGTTATAGCTGGAGCAGGCACATTCATATCGGTCATGGAATCTGCATAAGAATATCAACACAGATTGTACACCCCGACCCGACAAGGGTCAAAATGTCACATTATGGTGCCAAATCAGAACATACAAACGCAAGCGGAAGACTTATAAACATTAAGTTACAAAGGTATTCTTTTTTTTTTAAAGGCAAAGTTACAAAGGTATTCTAAGGGTACAAAAGAAACACTAACTCTATACAAGAAGAAATACAAATCCAAACAAAAATCTAATCGAATCCAAATCCACATATAATCCAGATGTAAATGGGCTTCTAAACATCGGGGTAGTCCACTAACGCTCCTATGCACTCTTCACCCAAACCCAGCTTCCAACCTAAAACCTGCCGCAGGAAAAGAAATACGGCTGAGCTTAAAAAGCCCAATGAACAGATATATAACAAAACTGATAATCAAAACGTATATAAGTATAAGAAAAGGAAATCATAAGCTCCTGCTGAAATGAATGTCATCTGTTAAATGAATAAGGGATCAACGAACAACTAAACAAATATCATAAGTCCACAAATTGAAGAACATGAAGAATCGAATAGTAATAATCAAACGAAGTGAGAAGGATTCATTAGCACAATGTATCATAAGTCAAACGAAACGAAGCATCATAGATATGTCAAGCATAAACAAATCATAAGAGAATTAAGAGCACGTATCAACAAAGGCGTGTCTACCAGAGCCACTCGAATAGACACATAGAAACATAAGGAAGCCACGAGCCGACCTACTAGAGCCACTCGAATAGGTCTCATACATACATACATACATAATCCATAACCACATATCAAAGGATACGGAGAGGGGAGACCTCTCAGTACCACATGGAGTAGCTAGCTCCCAAACGTGAAGGAGTATAGAGCACATACTTAGTTCACCATACCTATAACCATATCATAACCATACATAAAAATAAGTGCTAGGATGCATCCATACGCCCCCATACATACATACATAAACATATATGCACCCTGCTCGCAGGACAGGTATACATATATCATAAGTGCGCAAAAGAGCTCATAATCATATCATATCAAAGTGGGGACGCCGTGGATCAATCACACCTCCACAGAAAGTGTCATGCCATCGGTGCCTCGATGACACGACCATGGTACCTCCATGACTAGTTAGAAAACTCGGGCATAAGAAGCATACATACATACATACATGTAATCATAGCAGCATATCTGAATCATAGCATAGCATAATCATAATCAGAGGAGTATCAAATGAATGTGAATCATATATCAAAGGGATCATATCAAGTATCATATCAAAGGAATCATAAAGAACGAATCAAAGCATAAGGGAACATAGCAATGGCTTAGGGAATCTTATAATGAATCAAAGATCAAGATCAAAAGTCATGAGAGCGAAAGCACCCTTACTGAAAAATGGTAGAATATATGTACCTCAAACCGCAAATGAAACCATATCAAAGAACATAAGGATCGGAAGTTACTCCTTCTTCAGCGAATCTACACGAATTAATGATCGTCTTTATTATTCAAAAGCTCATTTTAAATCAGATTACTCCGCTTAGGTTTCTTTCTATTTTTAGAACTTTCTATTTTTAGTAACTTTCCGAATTAGTAACTTCTCAGATTTAGTAAGTTTCTCGAATTAGTAACTTTCATAAATTAGGGTTACCATTGATAATTAAGTAAACTTAAAGGCTTAATATTACCAATCTCATAATTTTTTTAAAGAGTAAATAATTCAATTAATGACCAACTTAGTGTTTCGCCGATTTAATAAATACTTTAGACATGTTTCGGATTAATTACTATACTCTCGGGGTTTGGCAAATTTTTGAAAGTCATTTAAACCCATTTCGGACTACAACAGACTTGGAGCTCTCACCACTCTCAAACCCGACATAATACACATACACACTTAACGCACTCTCGACACACATGCATGCACGCCTTTCAAACCTTAAATTAAATTGGTACAGCCTCTTGATCGACACACAAACCACGCACACCAACAGGATGTAACGAGCATAAACTATCACATAAAATCACACATGACCCAGCCCTTAATCACGTATTTAAACATGTACTCCCCATTTTAATTCTTTAGGTTATTACCAGGTTTTAGTCATATACTCGAGATCGACAAAAGTGTTTAATGACCAGGTTAGAGACGTTATATCAAGCATATTCGAATAACGAAACATCAACAAGGAACGATACAAACAGTCCATAACTCGATCCAACCAGATTATAGGCGTATAGTAGTTTGCATATTTCATGTGAGACTTATTATGATTTCATGTGTTTACATTCGTTAAGTATGCATGTCAATATTAACTGATTCTTTTAAGGCCTTATGTTAGATGATTGTTTTGAGGTCTGTTCGAAACAAATAAGAATCATGTTCTAACCTTCTTTTTATAATTCAAGTCGATTAGGTTACAGGTTTGAGATCCGTATAAGTCGAAGCCAAAATAATTAAACCCATCGTGACCAAACATAAACGAAAATACTAGTTATATGTCGAATATATATGACATCCACTCGCTATTTTATGTGCATTAACCCATGATTTTATGTGTTCAAATAAAGCATCATTGGAACAGAAATAAGAGCCGAACAAGAAAGGATATAATTTGAACAAGATTAAAGCACAATACCCTTGAAACGTGTCGAAGCAAAGAAAAGGAATTAGGGTCAAATACTCATCGCCTCATTACCACGTCGAATCAGAACCAAAACTTCCGAACAGCAGCAACTCAACCCATACGTATGAACCTCCTTATTCAACCTTTTGGTCGATCAGGAAAAGAGAAAAGAAGCCAGTCATTTTATGTTTAGGTGTTTGTAGGGTTTAAGCCATAGATTATGGTGTTAACTAACAGGTCATGTATATGAAGGGTAGGGATGATATCCTGTCAAAACGTGAAAAGGATAGGCGCGTATTGTGAGTTTAGGAAATAGAGGTATGATCGTATCTTCTAAATTGATGGTACAATATTCGGTCTTATCATGTACAAATGCATGAGAAATAGGAAACGTGCAGAGTATATTATCAAAAGGAATATAGTGTGTTTTATTATGGCAATAGAGATTTCATATATTTTTAAAAAAGGGATAAAACGTGTGCATGTTTATCATTAGAATAGGATTAGGACAAATAGTTTGTATTCTCTTAATATAAAGCATGAATACTTGTAGTATTTAATTATTTAAACTTAGGGTATAATTATTATCCGCTCTTCAAAAGTTTAAAATCGTAGAGGTACTTTGGGTATTTTAGATGTTCAAATTTTTCGGGTTTTACAATTTTTCCCCTCTAAAAAGAAAATTTTCTTCCTCGAAAATTGAAGTCGTCAAGTTAGACGGAGACGTAGCAAATCACAAAAGAACGTCACAGTCTATCTCGTGCCCGGGGAGGTTAATCTAACAAAATCTTCACAAATAGAATTGTTTTCTCATGACTCGATCCCGACAAACTTGGATAGCTCCAGGCTCTCCACAGAATACAAATCATAACAACTCGAATCCAACAAATGCGAAACAATACGTATGAGATGACAGATGACAGATGATAGCTAAATCCTACAAGGAGATACACTAAACATATATACCCACGAGGCAAAAATGAAGATAGTGTTAACCGATAAATCTTCATCAATTTCTACCAACTTCTGGATGAACAAAGGAACTTGCCAAAGTCGAAGGAGCACAAATCGAATCATCAAACCTATCAAGAGTCTCATAAAAAGATGGAACAATAAATTCATACTGACGATCACCATAAAAAATCAGAGCATCAAAACGTGCAAGAAGGCATAACAGAATTGATAGAATAATCGTACGAAAAAGAATGAATCCAATATCTAACGCGTCGCGAAGCAAACTTCTTCAAATGTCAAGGCGTCTGACTCTTCTGCACCTCTTCTGAAAGTGTGAACCAAAAATGCAATTCTCGGTCACGATCACTGCTGGTGCGCCATGTAGCTTGAATAATCTTCTACTTAAAGAAAATCTCTGCCGATTCCCAAGCAAGCAGTCCAAGTCCATGCTCCACTGTAACTCCGCTTGTGTTGTCTCTCCTTCTGTGCGTAGAAGTCTCCGATGTAGTAACCACCGTCTTCACGCCATCCTGTCCAGCTCCTGCTCCAAGACTCTATACTTATTAGTACAACTAAGATGAATAGAGTTGATGGAATTGTGTGCTTCACTTCAAGCTGCTTCCTTCCATTTTCTATCATAGTTAATCTTCTTCTGAAGTAGAAACAAATCACTTTCCAGCTCTTCCAAATTCTCCTCTCGTTCTTCCTCCTACAAAAGTTATTCTTTGAAAACAACACCTAGAGCTTCTTCTGACGTAGAAATTCAACACATAAACGAAGGTGATCCTCGTGTTTCTCTTTCATCTCTGAACATATCAAAATGTCATACAATGACAATTCGTCCAAATATTCATGAAAGACATGATTTATCAAATTCATAGGAATAGTCGGAGTAGTAGCCCATACAATTGGCATTACAACACTCATAAAAGATCAAAATGAATACGAAAAGAATTTTCTAAGAACATCTCGCTCTTCACACAAAACATGACACGATTCAGCCTCCAGAAATCAATCCACAACCTCATACTATCATCATTCTTCTCCATGAGTAACACACTAAGGATACAAGGCGAACATTCCAAGCAATCTGAATAACCCTCGAGGCGAGTATCATGTAACACCCCCATTTTCATGGTTCGCAGCGGATTTAGAGTTGGGGTATTACTTCATGGGATCACAGTCACAATAATAGAAAACGACTCGAAAAGAGACGTTTTTATAAATAAGTTATCATTCATTAAAATATCAGAGTTTTATTAAGATGAGGTCCCATAAATCTACGTGTGAAATAGAGTTTGAATGATAACAAGGTTGAAAGTCCTCCAAGTTCAGTGTCGCCTCCTGCCATAGCTCCGTAACGGCCATATACCTAGGATACATGCTTAAAAAGTCAACACTAGGTGTTGAGTGAGAGTCATAGGTTTAAGTGTTAGTGAATATAAGTTCCATGGGGTTCCGTTGTTACACCCCTTAAGGAAAATGTTGTGTGTGTGATAATTGTGATGCATGCACAATTATCAAGAGTGGGTTATTGCACTAAGCTCATGAACCATACGTTAACAATCCGGGTCATGGGGGCTGATTGGCCACGAAAAGTCAGTCCAAAATCAACCAAGGATATGGTCAACTAGGTCAAACAGCTTGTGCCAATTCTCCCGTGAGTTTCCCGGGTCGTTATGTCCTAGCGAGGTGTGAAATTGTATAAAAACGAATCTGTGATCGGGTGAAATTGAATGGGAAAAGGATATGAGTGATTATACTAAGAAAATATGAATTAAAACAACTAAAGGAAGCAATATCAACAATTACGTAAAACCAAATTATCCTAAAACGTGTTTAAATTAAAAGCGCGCGTTTAAATTAAAAATAACGTAAACGCGCAAAATAAAAAGTGAAATTAGAGCAATACTAATCCTACGGGGATGAAAATTACTTTTCTACAATCCTAATGATAAAAGAAAATTTTAGAAAAAAGAAAATTATTTTTTTGACTTTTTAATTATTTATTATGATTAAACTACTATTTAAATTAAATAAATTCCTAAAAATTACTAAACGAAATTGGAAAATTTCCAAAATTTTTCTAAAAGTACTTTATAATAACAGAAATGAGATAAAAATTTGAAAAGTAGAAATAAGCTATTAAAAAGCTACAATTTAAGCTAGACAAATTATTAAGCTATGTAAATGAAATCTACTATAAGAGAATTGATTGTGCATTGTTTGACATGAAAAGACCCAAGGGCAACTATGCATCCCGGTACACTACTAACACTCCCAAGGGGGAGAGGTCTCAGGTTCGACCCCTGCCTCTCCCCTTTTTGCTAAACATTTTTTTTTTCTTGTTTTTCTTTTTGCAACTTAAAAAACACTAAAAGATAATAACTTTTTGAAAAGAGAAAATTTTTAAAAACAAAAAATAAGCTGAGAAAAAGGCTTGGTTGCTTAACAGTTATAAGTTTTGAACCAAAAGAAATATGCTAATTAGTTAAGACCAAATAAGTTCGAACAAGCATACCAAAGGCAACCATAAGCTATTCAATTAACTCATAACTATCTTAATGAGCCAAAACCAAACTATAGTATGCTAAATAAACTGAAAATGAGCTGATAAGCTAGCAACAGTTGATCAAAACTCAAAGGAAAAGGGGAAAACGTAACAGTTAACTCCTAAGGCTATACTAAGGAAATTTCAAACTTAAAAGCTACTTCTACAAGCTAACATAAGCTGAGCCAGGGGGAAATTAAGCTAAAGGGATACTAGGGGCATACTTAAATAACTAAAGGGACAGAGAATAAGCACTTAAAAAGAAGCCAATATAAGCAGAAATAAGCAAATCAAACAACCAATCCCAAACAGTCCCTATTTACGGCACCTCATAAGCCCACCAAAAAAATTTCTAAAAAATAAAATAAAAATATCACTAATTGAAAAAGCTTCCAAATCAATGAATTCCAGAATTTTATGACATTTGGACTAAAATTGAGATCATGAAAATTCAAAAACTAAAAAATTTTCTGCTCTTTTCTGAAATCAAGTTTTATGCAGCCCTAAAAAGGGCTTTCAGCCCTGTAAAAAAAATTCTAAAAATTAAAATAAAAATACCACTAAGTGAAAAATCTATTAGAGTACATTATCCCAAAATTTTGTGAGATTTGGTTGAAAATTGAGGAAATGAAAATTAAAAAACTAAATTGCTGGTTTGGGACTTTTTCTTTGACTTTTTCTTTGACTTTTTTTTTTCTTCCCAAGTTTTGACCAAAATGAATTTCTAATGAAATAAATGGAACCTAGATGTTATGATTAGATGATATGAACCCTAATTAGGCTAAGTGACAACTATTTTTACCTAAATCTATGATTTGAGAACCTAAATCACCCTACTGTGAACACCATTCTAACACTAAACCAATTTTGACTTTTTCTAAATGAACTCTAGTTTTTATGACTTAAACTGTCTTAACTAACCTAATGTAGACTATTTTGACCAATTTTGCTATTTGGAACCTCCTACACCACAGATTAACATTATTAACCAAACACCCCTTTATGTCTATTGTCTTGATGGTTTTCAAAGGAAGTGGCGAGATTTTTGATTCAAATGTGGTCAAAGGAATTGAGATAAGTCAGAAAACTCATAATAAGCAATAACCAAACAACAATAAGCACTATGAATGAGCAGAACACAAATAAGCAAATAAGCTAGAATTTAGCAGTTAACTTACAACTTGATAAAAAAACTAAACACAACTATGATATTTGAACTAAAACCTAGCTAATAAGCAATAATTAACTATAAAAAGCAAACATAAGCATACAATAAGTACTAAACAAGCTGTTGCTACAGTAATAAACTAGAAAATAAGCAAAAATTGGAAATTCCTTACAATGGTCCTGTATGCTCAAAACCAAGGTACAAAAGAGTTTCCACCTGTCCTATTTCCTCCCCTGAGGCACTAAACCAAGGGCCATCCTTAATCCACCATGCTCCAAGCTTTCTTTCTTCTTCTTTTTGGATTTTTTATTTTTCACAATTTTTTTTTTTTTTTTTTTTTTTTTTTTTTTTTTTTTTTTTTTTTTTTTTTTTTTTTTTTTTGTTTTTTGAGTATTTTTAACTAATACTTGTTTGAATAATCACTGAGCTTGTAGAAAGCTTACAAAGTACTTAAATGAGCTTAATGGAACATAGAAACAACATTTTAACACTTCTAAGTCCGAAACGAGAAATTTACTAAAATTATGCCAATTCTGAATTTAACCAAGAAATTTGAAATTAAGAGTAACTAAAGTTAAAATTACACTAACAATACTGAGTACAACCTCTTTGAGCTAAAATTAACAACTACAAACTGAAATTACATTATTTCGACATATTAAATAAAGCTAAAAACTACTCCTAACTACTCTAATTAACTAACTCCTCCCAAATGTGAGAGATGTTGGATTGTGGACATATTTATAAACGTGTGTCCGGTTTCGAACTCGAGCCTATTGGGGGCACACACGGATACATTCAGAGAGCACTTTATTTAATGCAATTAATATATTAGATGTGTTAATTATATTAAATAATAATACACGTAATATTTAAATGGTCGAACAAGAGAAAAGAGAGAGGGTCCGAGTGTCGATTTATAAAACTTGAGGAGGTGTTAGAATTAAACTGGGGTAACAAGTTTAGTCATTATATATACTCCCTCTTGGTCTTATAATCGGATGATACATCTCATGAAAACAAAATAAACTGTTTGCTCCATATTTTATCACCAATCGACTAATATAACTTAAATATGTATGTATGTGCATGCAAACATTTATGTGCATGTAACATACATGTATATCATATTAGTATATTTTGCATGAAAATTGTTTAGCATGCAATCTGTTGATATTATATTCTTGTTCGACATAAATATTTATAAATCCCTTTGTGGGATTTAATCATGTGACGTTAAGAAGAAAAGTACAATGTGTAGCTTTGCTTGCCTTCTTTGTTTTATCGTGTATTATGCACTAGCATCATAGTGTTCTTACTTGACGTGTAGTGTATGCAACCTTAGAGGAATCAATACTATTTGATTCTTGGTGGTGAAGCTTTATCGACTTTTAAAAACCCTAATTAATTAGGGTTCTTGGTTCTTGATTCTTGTTTTGCCAGAATCATAAGGTACGTTCTCGTTTATATTCGGTTAATTATTTATATGTTAATATGATCCTTTGCTTCCGCGTGTACTTGATGCTAGATGTTTATTTTATATAATTGTTATGCTATTTAAATTTTAACAGTGGCATCACGAGCCGTTTTAACATGTAATTAATTACCGAAACACATAAAAAAACGAATCTTTGATTGTTTTTTGCATGTTATACGTTTTTTAGGGTTTAAAAAAAATTCAAAAACCTAATTTTTTGGGAAGGGGGTCGATTACCTCCTAAAACCAAAAATTAGGGTTTGTGTTTTGATAATTAATTTGATTAGAAACCCTAGGTTATGAACATGTTTATGTGCTTTAGTGTGTATCTTGTGACTAATTGGTAATTGTTATGCATGAATCCATGACAAAACATGCATGTTAGTCATGGATTAATTATTGATTAATTGTTAGTTATTTAGTTTATCACATGTAATTTTATGATAGATCTAAAATTGGGGAAGACCTCAATTAATTAATGAATCAATTTTGTGCTATATGGTATATAATTAACTATGGCTTACGAAATTGATTCGTCAATGCATGTGGTTCTACTTCCGTTTGAAGAGAAAGCCTTAGTTAATTATATGCATTAATAACACCTAGATATTGATTATTATAGGTTTTATCGAATAAAGCTTGCATGTGGCTAATTGTTTCACTTTATTAATTGTTAATATTTATTAGTTGTTTATTTTTATTATTACTTGTTTTTTGTTATTTATTGTATGACAAGTTGAATAGAAAATAAATTGGACTAATAATAGTGAAACTTGATGTGATAAATTATGAATCTTGCAAAGTCTTATGTGCCGATAGTGGTTCGCTTCGCACGGTAATTGGCTCCCAGGCGAGACTAGCAAGAATTATAATTTATAACATGTTTTTAAGACTAAAGTCATAAACTTTTAGTTGATTGATGTTTTTGTACAAATAGTGTGTGAAAGGCGGACTTTTTTGGACAAATTGTGTGAGGGGTATAAGTAGGAACGGATTTTTTATAAGATTCGCTCTGACCGGGTTCCTGCGCTCCTTTGGGCATCTGAATGAACTTACCTATATCACTATTTTACGTGCAATATCATCTTAAGGGTGATTTACCTCAATTCCACGCGCCACTTTTGTGGTAATTATCCGAAGCACTTGGGTCTTTATGACTCATGCAGAGTAGGATATAGTGGGCAATAATTGTAGGTAACTCTTTGATTGGTGAACCCAATACCTCAATTAAAACTTTGTTGATTTAATCTTAGCTAAATGGTAAATAAAAAGGTTTTGTAAAATTTTATGATACGAAGATGTGTGCATGCGTCTTCGTACATATTTTGATTAATCACATCAAAATTAGTACCCTAAAATTTAAGTTAAATGCCATCTAACTATAAGAAACACTTGAAGTTATAATTTAGCGTAAGTGAGACTTATCTAAATTTTAATGACAAGGTAAATTTCCGAGTATGCGTGAGACCATACATGGAGAATTTACAGTTTCTAAGTTAGACGACTTAATTAAGTTGTTAGTGAGACCTAGAACTTAAGGCATTAGATGGGATGAAACATGCTTACTTTGCAAATTGTTAATTTGGTAAATGTAAATCCCATAATGATCTAGGAATTGGAAATGGTTTGCCAATTATTGTTCGACAATTACCTAGTTGAATACTTTCATTACTAGCAGATCAACTGATGTAATGGAACTATGTCAATTAGGATCCTAGTTTTCAAGAAAATTATATGGTTATATGAATATTTCCTAGGGTATATTATTTTCTTGAAAAGTTTGTATTATCGAAAATACTAAAATTGAATTTTGTAAATTCTTTTAAATGTATTATTGCAACATTAAACCGTAAACGTAAGTTGTTATTTTATTGGTAAATTGATCTACACCCGTATGGGTTTTTGGCTAGAGTCAAAATTTACTAAGAGAATAAACCTAGTCTTCTTTCCATAAGAGAAGTGTGAGACTTAATCCTGTTCCTTTTCATGAATGAGAAAGGTATGATAGGAAAATTAGAATTGTCTAAGTTCTAAATACATAACTCATAGCAAATTTTAATAGTTAAGATTATTGCACATTTTACGAGTTATTAAATTAGAAGCTAGACTAATTGCCGCAAAATGGTAAAAGACATACTAGTATATTTTATCTAGTTGTTTTGTTTTGACCATTTGAAGGTACTACATACAATTGTTGGAATAGTAGACCTATTAAAGGAAGAAATTGCATGCCCAGTTTTCAAGTTAATAGCATTGATGGATAGTCCATCATCTACGTAGTAGAATACACTCTTTTAGTACCTAAGTAATTGTTACGAATGGGTTTTCTCAAAGATGTAGGAAAGTAAATAGCACACTATTTTCTTTCACTGGTTAATGAAACACTTACAATGTTGTCAAATCCAGTGGGAGCATTGTGTTCTCATTACTAAATAAGGAATTATTGTAATGATCTCTAATTCAGTGGGAGCTACAAGCTTTATTGTCTTGGTAGTAACCCAGATTATCTTTTGAATGTCTCAAGATAATTACTTTCCAAATATAGACACTAATATTTTCAAGGATAGTCATGTGCGTTTCCTTATTAATTAACTAGCTCTATATCTACTAGTTATGCTAATGACACAATCATATTGATCACATTAACAAACGCGTGTCGTGTTGTTTATCTGGTACATGATGTTTTTCCATGCACAAGTGGGAGAAATCTTTATTGTGTGCAAGGTACAACACATAGGAATATGATTTAAAGGATTCTCTTGACTGCAAGGTAAAAGACTCTCGTTCTAATATGACTTATACACATCTAATCTAAGAAACACTTGGTGTTACAATTTAGCTTAAGTGAGACCTTGACTATATTACAACAACAAGGTGAATTTCCATGATTACGTGAGACGTACATGGAGAATTTACAGTTTCTAAATTAGACACCTATTAGAACATGTGTCAATATGATAACAAGACTACTTCAACTAATATTTATATATTCTTGGAATGACATAAATAAATGAAGTAATAAGTTAACTTGAAATTACTATTGAAACCAAATGGTGGTGTTCATGATTACTTTAGTTATACATGTTTATACTTTATTGTAAAGTTATAAATATGAAGTCTTTTAATTATTACAAGACTTATTATAATAAAGTAAGACGTTAACTTGTTATGTCTTCTTTATTAAAGACATATACAAGAAGTCATTGAGTTGATCAATGATTTATAACGTATAGTGGGATTATAACAGTTTATGTCTTCTTGTTAAGACATGGACATGAAGTGACTTGGTCAATAAGTACTTGTGTTATAAAGCATGCAAGAGGCTTGGAAATTCTATTTCACCATTAAGTAGAATTAGTTGGTAAATAGGTAAGCCAATAGGAGTATAAGTTTATCTTACATATTGTTAGATTGTCTCACAATATTAGTTCTAATGAAGTACTGGTGTGTTCAGTTAGGAGAATCAAACTTTATTGGTATTGTTTGATTAAAGATAACTATAACTTTCTTTCTTCCAAAAGTTATCAAGGTTAGAAAATTGAGTATAGATTGTATATACTCAATAAGACTCCAACCTAGAAGATTAATAAGACACCATTTATATTATGGAATGTGATGAATCACATTAAGTCTTAAAATGAAGTTCTGAATTTGTTAAACTTCTGATGAAGCTAGATATTAACAAACGAAAATCAGGAACTGTCAATGTGTATTTGTAATGTCCCAAAAAGAGAACAATTTGGTGTTGCTCTACTTGCTAAGTATTTATAGATAGTCTATAGATTACAAAAGGCAAGTGGGAGTTTTATCTTGTAGGGATAAAATTACAAGATACACAATCTTCTAAATACACTAGTGAATATCATGATGAGGCTAGACATGTAAATGTTAAACCTCAAGATGATGGAATTCTCATTCATAAATCCGCAAGGATATCTCAGATATTTGATTAATATGCTGAGAATTATGAGTAACATGATTATGGTAAACCTGATGATCATTATGATGCATTACCAAATATTGATTTGGGTAAATTACTTACTCTATGAATGAAAATATGCTGTCCATCAGGATAATCAATTTTGGAAATTTGGTTTATCTTGAATTCTATAGTTAGACTAGAGAATGAAAATGAGTTTCTTCAAGAGATGGAAAACCCTAGTGGTTTAAATCTTTATGTAGAAATCATATGGACAATATTGTACACATATTTAATGCATATCTTAAGACAAGATTATTGATCACACTTAAGTAATTAACTGTGATTGAATATTCTTTCATTGGCACATTAAATATATTAAGATGATAATTGTCATACTTACTTTCATTAATATGAAAAATGACAATGGAATATCAAAACTCTTTCTTGAGTGATTACTTGAGCGAGGATAGTAAGTAATCGAAAGGATTTTTGAATTCATAATAATCTTTGGAAATGTACAAAATGTAATAAGTCATGAATGAATTAATGCATGCATCTAGGAGATAATTCTTATGTGTAAATATTAAATTCAAGCTTTGAATTGATAATTAAAATAAGATAATTCCTAAGTATTCCTGAAAGCTAGTGGGAGTATTATGTTTACTTTCTTAAATCATATATGTTGTGTAACATATAGGAAGTAACATTTCATATAAGATAAAATGTTATGTCTTAATTTGGAATGAAACTTTACTTGAAGATTTAGGAAATAAAACATATAACGTTGGAGTATATGTTTATTGTTATAAACATGTGTGGTAAATAAATGAATCTAATAGAACATTGATATCTAATTGAAAGTTATTAGATAACTTGTGTAATGAATATTCTAATGGAATATGTTTGGACTTAGAATTACATTCCTCAGCCTGGAGCTGTTCCCAAATTCTATGGATGTACATACGGCAATTGTTGCGTAATTGACATAGCTAACAAACTTGAAGTTTAGAAAGGCACCAAACGTTACAAAATAAATATTCATACTTTACGGATTTTAAAGAGCATATTGTTGTTTGTATACAATGATGCTGGTTTAATTGAGATGACACTCAATACTAGTCATGGTAGGATTTCATCCTTGTTAATGGCCATGTGAACTAGTTGTGCTCAACTAAGAGCATAGTTGCATTATACATTAAAGAATTAGAATACTTTAAACTTTAAAATGTTTGAAAGTTTGATTGTCATAAATTGGTGGTTGAGGACGTCACACCATTTATGAAATATTATATGGCAATATCAAGATAGTTGAATGCACATATACAAGAACTTCACTAATTGAATTATTGAAGGAAGTATTCTCAAAATTCTGATAGATCAAAGTTAGTTGAAATAATGCCTTGTCAACAAGTATGATTGTCATTGCTTGAGGCATAATTGTCAACAAGTATGATTGTCGTTACTTGAGACAAAATTCATTAACTAGAATTATCATGCATTGATCTATTTAGTATTTGGATAAGGGATATTAAGCAATTATTATTTATAATGAATTAAAGTACTTGGTACGTTTGTTTTCATTAATAATATATTGTATCCTATATTTGCATGTTTAAATCCATGAATAACTTATGTTATTCTAAATAGTCCGTTGTCGATCAATCATATGGGAATATGATTGAATTAAGACAAATCTGAGTTTTGGTAGAATATACTTAAGTATATTGATGCGTGGGCATACCAAATTCACATGATATTCAATAAATTGAATATAAGACTAACCCCAACTAACATGATTGTACTTTATAGATCTTTGTCATCAAGTAAATCATGTTTATTTATCCCCAAACTTGAGATACCAGATAACTGTCATGAATGTAGTGCATTTCTGTGGAGCAATTTACCGCTATCCGTAACAGGTAGTTATAAGGATTGTTTTCAGAAGTGTTGCAAAGTTCATGGGTTTTGCTTGTAGTCAAGAAAGAATTTATTCCTTCAAATTTATTTTGAAGTATAATACTACTGGGCCCCTCGGTGGGTTGATCAGATGTATGTGTGGCCACACCCAAAAGAGATCTGGAATATGTCCCGATGATTTTGGTAATCTTGATCAATCGATGAAACGAGAAACAGAATAGTTAAATTATGAAATGACTAAGATCCATATTCATATTTAACATGGTATTAGAAACAAAAGGATAAGTATAATGATGAATCATTAACTGTGCTTCGTGAAACCACACTCTAGTTGTTCTGGGGGCATTGGCGTGTTGCTAGACGCTAACCAATGTCATTACGTTTATTAAAACATGTCCAAGTGGGAGCTGTTGGATTGTGGACATATTTATAAACGTATGTCCGGTTTCGAACTCGAGCCTATTGGGGGCACACACGTATACATTTAGAGAGCACTTTATTTAATGTAATTAATATATTAGATGTGTTAATTATATTAAATAATAATACACGAAATATTTAAATGGTCGAACAAGGGAAAAGAGAGGGGGTCCGAGTGTCGATTTATAGAACTTGAGGAGGTGTTAGAATTAAACTTGGGTAACAAGTTTAGTCATTATATATACTCCCTCTTGGTCTTATAATCGGATGATACATCTCATGAAAACAAAATAAACTGTTTGCTCCATCTTTTATCACCAATCGACTAATATAACTTAAATATGTATGTATGTGCATGCAAACATTTATGTGCATGTAACATACATGTATATCATATTTGTATATTTTGCATGCAAATTGTTTAGCATGCAATCTGTTGATATTTTATTCTTGTTCGACATAAATATTTATAAATCCCTTTGTGGGATTTGATCATGTGACGTTAAGAAGAAAAGTACAATGTGTAGCTTTGCTTGCCTTCTTTGTTTTATCGTGTATTAAGCACTAGCATCCTAGTGTTCTTACTTGACGTGTAGTGTATGCAACCTTAGAGGAATCAATACTATTTGATTCTTGGTGGTGAAGCTTTATCGACTTTTACAAACCCTAATTAATTAGGGTTCTTGGTTCTTGATTCTTGTTTTGCCAGAATCATAAGGTACGTTCTCGTTTATATTCGGTTAATTATTTATATGTTAATATGATCCTTTGCTTCCGCGTGTACTTGATGCTAGATGTTTATTTATATAATTGTTATGCTATTTAAATTTTAACAAGAGAGGTCCCATTTATAAGCTTCCAGTGCTTTCCCACTTTATTTCTGAACCATTGGATGAGTTAAAGTGATCCTAGCCGTTTATTCAATTTTGGCGGGAAAATGGGATTTTGCAATTGGCTCTGTGTTAACTTATGGCAGGGGTGAAGGTTTGTTGTATAGTGGTGGAAAGTGAGTAAAGGAGTGGGTAGGGGTGGCAGAGGAGCAGGGGAGGTGGTGGTGATGAGTGGGTTTGGCAGAGGAGCAGGTAACAAGTGGGAGGGAGATGAGGGAGTGTGTTTGTTTGACTTATTGACCCTGGTTATATAACCAGGGTGTGTGGGTTTGGTGTTGAGCCAGAGAAAACAATGGGCCAAGGAAAGGTGGGAAGTGTAATGGGTTATATAATGGGTGGGTTGGTTTATTTTTGGGTTGTAAATAATAAAGGGTCCATTTGGTTTGTAGATAAATAAGCACAAGGATCAAATTTGTAATTTGATGAAAGTTGAGGGCTAAATCTGCCATATTTCCAAAATTAATCCAAGGGACCATTCCTGCCAATTAGTAATTCCACAAGGGTCTTTGAAGTTTATTTTCCAAATTGAAACATCCAGAGACCAATTTTGCCAAATTTCAAATTTGAGGGACTAAATCTGCCAAACTTTGAAAATTATCTTCCAAGGACCAGAAATGTCATTCCTTGCTTCCTGGGGGACTGTTGTTGACTTTTCTTCAAAATAAATCTTCTAGGGACAAATTCTGACAATTCTTGAAAGTTGAGGGACTGACTTTGCCATTTCTGCAAACTTTGCTCGTTTTTCATCTGTAGTCAATCCTTTTGTACCTGAAACACATAAAAACATAATCCAAGGATATTTGCAGTATTATATGACATATCTGTGTGTTTTCAGCTCTTTTTACAGTCTAAATGGGACAAAAATGATGAGTATTTACACACTCATCAATCCCCCACACTAAACTATTGCTAGTCCCTAGCAATCAAATCATATAAAGTAATGAAAGGATACCAAGTTACCAAGATCATCCCGTTTTGACTTTTTATTAAATATAAGATACTTAAACAAGAACAGAAATATATACATGCTTGATTTACAAAAATGGCATTCTGGAACGTGATTCACGCAAACTGGGTGTCTCCAGGGAACTGTAATCATCATCCTCTTTTTAATACTCCCAACTAAGTTTAAAACCCCTTGTGCAAACGTTTTTGTAAAATGCTAACACTACTTATACTAGTAATCTATGTAAGACAAGTCTTAACTTTTTACTCCCGCAATTTATCAAGTTTAGGCGTGTGTGTTTATTTTCAGAAGTTTGACCACAAAAATCGACACTCATTACGGTTGTTATTTTTTTAAGTCCAATTCTAACCCACCAGGAACCTCAGAAATTTAAGAATAAAAAATGGCCTTTTCCATGTAGCGGCTTTCTTCTCGGCACATCCCAAACCAGTTGGTTTTAGGTGACCAGGCTTTTGACACCCTGCAGAGACTAGTACCGGAATTGGCGGGATTTCGATTCAAAGATTTTTGATATTCCCTGACAAGTTAAAATTAAAAGTAAATAGATAACAACAAGCGATCATTTAGAGATTAAAGACGCAAAGATGAGATCACTCCATGTGGCAACTTTCTTCTCAGCTTGTCCTTTTAGCCGAAGCTTAGGAGGCTAGGTTTTTACACCCTCGAGAATAGTATCGGAGCTTTCGGAGTCTTTCAAAATCAACAATCTCTAAATTACCGTTTAATCTTTATACAAAATCAACGAATACTAGTTCAACTTTTGATTTAGATTTAAGAAAAAGAAAGTTTCGTACATTTATTCATAATTTATATTTTAATTCTATTCAACACATATTTTTTTTTTCATTTTCATTTTTTTTCATCATTTTTTTCTTTTCCTTTTATACCATAACATACTTTACTTAACTTTCACATCATTCAGCAATTTTACTTGCTTCATTTTGCAATATTATTTAGTTTTACGGAAAGTATGCTTGTTCCAAAATTTAAATAAAAATTTGAACTAGTACTCTATATTAACTTTACATAAAAACTTGTTTACGTAACAAAACAATTTCGATGGTCAAAAGTTTGAAAACAGCACGCATTTAAGTCAGATTAGGAGCTACTGGGAGAAAAAGCCATAGATTACTTATATAAGCTCTAAAGAGAACCAACTACTATACGCTTAGCATTTTCATTTGCACAATTCGTAAAAACTTAGCCTAAAAGTTAAGGAAGCAGCCAGATCAACACTCTGGCAGAGTCAGGATTCCCCTTGTTCTAGCGTAATCAAGGCTAAACAACTTACTCATATTTTTTTGTATTTTTATCATTTTTTGATTTTTTTTTGTGCAAAGCACTTCTTTTTATTGAAAATTTTAAAATTTAGCCAAAAACGGGGGTACTAGGGCACTAGAAGGTACACATGTGATCAAATTCGCTAGAATTCCCCCCCACACTTAGAATTGAATATTACCCTCAATATTCAAAGTCCCGCCTATTATGCCGACGCTTTGAACGTAAAAAAGGTAACATTACTAGCTAAGTGTACGAAGGAAATCTTTTTTCACAAAAAAGGATTTATAAGATATCCCTGGATAAACGTTAGCAAAAGGATCGAATATTGGGCGGCTGGATTGAAAACAGGCGCGTCAATCATCACGATCCAAGGGAAACCTGAAAACATGAGCAAACACACATAGGCAAACAACAGCAGAGGAAACTCCCCCACACTTAGTGTTAGAAAATAGAAAGAAGTCAGAAACATGGGCTGTCACCCATGTGATGCTAATGTTTTTGTTTACCGTGTCACTAGCCTGACTCGACCCCGAATTTATTGGTTCTTGGGGAAGCAGCATGTGGAAGAGACAATCTCCATCGGAATTTCATTCAAGATGTTTGGATAAACATTAAAGTACGTGAAAGTTCCACACTGATGAGATATACCCGGCTTTAAATAGTAGAAACTATAAGCGGTGATGCCGGGGTCAAAGATGGTGTCCTCACTCCCGAAGGAGTGAAGGAGAAGTGGAGAAGTCACGGGGTACGTGAAGAAAGGAAAGAAAATCATGATAACAATCATGATAAACTCATCATCATCAAAAGGAGACTTCATAATTTCCATATCATGAATCTCGTCATTGAAGCTCATTTGGTGAGACAACTCATCCATGTGAGTTTTCCTAAAAGGTAATATACCGGGTTTGAAGATTTTATCCTCGGAGAGGAATGATATGAAAATATCAACCACGGTAACATCATCAAAAGAAAATGATTCAATATCGGGTAACAAATGATGTAGATCATTTTGCTCAAATAACCCATTGATCGGATTTTCATTTCCATTGATGTGAGTGAGTTCACTGGCGAACTCCTCGTGAAGAGAATCAATCACATGATGCAAATCTGTGAACCCTTGTTCTGTTACAGACTCATTACTTTCCTCGTTCTGAATATCAAAGATTGGATTATCAGAAATTAAAGTGAATTCAGATTCGAAATCAAACAGAGGATTGGTGATAGTCGTTTTGAATGTTTCGGGAACAAGGTGATTAACATCCTCTTCTAGGCTGACGAGCTCAGAAGGTAGTTCCTCCACATAATTGATGTCTCCACAAGGTAAAGAATTGTCATCACTATGTGAAACACTAATCTCGATGTTAGGATAAGAATTGAGTGATGGATCATGATATAAAAGATTTTCAACTTCTTCCAGATTGGCTTCGAAATCAAAGAGATCATCGTCACTTCCTGGTGGAAGTGGATCGATGTGAGCGAGTTCATTGGTGAACTCCTCAAGAAGAGAGTCATCATCAAAATGGGGAAGTGATGCCTCAACATACTCAATGTCTACATAAGATGTACAATCATCGTTAGAATCGGAGAAAGTCTCAAAATGATCTTTTGAAAACTCAAGAGGAGAAGGCGAATCACACATATGATCAAGAATTCCCTGGAACTCACTTGGGATTGGGACAAGGTTCTCAACACTAGACTTTATGAATTCGTCCGATTCCTTTTCAGGAATTGTGCTAAGATGCTCGTCCCCCATACTTAGAGAGTTAGTGGGATCTTTGGGTGTGATAACATCAGACTGAGGGAGTTGAGAAGAGCTAGCATTCATGGATTTTACAACTTCCATTTGTTTTTCTGCTAGTAATTCCGTCATATTCTTTTCTCCCTGTTTTTCAACGGATGGAATCTCAACTGATGAACTTGATGAATCTTTATAAAATTGAAGAATATCAAGGGTATCTTCATCATCACTGTCATCATCTTCATCGAGAAGAGCAGCATTGCAAAATATGACACATGTTCTAGCTGCTTGTTCTTCGACTAGTAATTCTTCCATGATTCTTTCGTTTCTAGCAGCTTGTTCTTCAGCAAGTAATTCCGCAATGGATTTCTCACGCGAATATTGAATGAGTGGAAATTGTGGGGGTGTGGATGTATCAAAACCGGAAGGTTGACATTGATAATCATCATGAGGACCCCCACAATATACACAAGAAGAACTTGGCGCATTTTGAAATGATGTATTAGTCAATTCCTCCTTAAGTTCTTTCAATACCTCTAGAGCCTTTAGACAAAGGTCTTGCTGGGTTTGTTGAGGAGTTGCTTGAATCGTTTGGCACTGTGGAGGTTGGTCATGATACGAATAGTCGTAATTGTTACAAGGAAATGGATTCCTTGTTTGACAATCGGAGCTGAAGTGTGGACCTCCACAGTACTCACAACAATATGGTTGTTGTGACTGATTTGGTGAATAATATGGATATTGGTCATTTCCAAAGTTCTGATTATCACCAGAAAATTGTTCATAGACAAACGTGTTTCTGGTTTGACACTCAAATCCTTGGTGAGGACCTCCACAAAATTCACACGAATATGTCTGTATCTCATGATGTGGGAGCTGATGGAATAAGTCAGTCGTGTCATGGTAAGAATAGGGATTCTGGTTATAGACAGACCCATTTCCTGACTCTACCATGCTACAACTGGGACAATTGCCACCATTATGAGGGCCACCACACCATTGATAACCAAGATGGTGAGGATAAGACATAGAAGAGAATCAAAAGGTAACAGAGGGGAAGGGATAAAGAATCAAAAAGGTGAGAGGGTAAAGATGAATATTTTTGGGATTTTTGAAAAACATTTTGTAAAAATAAGAAGGAAAATATTTTTGGGTTTTTGTATGTTTTTTGAAAACTAAAATACGATATTTTTGGAAATCGATCCGTCAAACGAATTAACTTCACGATTTGTTTTGGTTTTTATGAAAATATGAACAAGGATGGTAAATATACAAAGAGTGTATATTCAGAATCACTAATCTTCAAATTCGTTTGAAAACGCAGCACACCTCCCTAGCAGCGGCGCCAAAATTTGATTGGCCACGAACAGTCAGTCCAAAATCAACCAAGGATATGGTCAACTAGGTCAAACATCTTGTGCCAATTCTCCCGTGAGTATAGTGTTTTCCCGGGTCGTTATGTCCCAGCGAGGAAACGAATCTGTGATCGGGTGAAATTGAATGGGAAAATGATATGAGTGATTATACTAAGAAAATATGAATTAAAACAACTAAAGGAAGCAATATCAACAATTACGGAAAACCAAATTATCCTAAAACGTGTTTAAATTAAAAACGCGCGTTTAAATTAAAAATAACGTAAACGCGCAAAATAAAAAGTGAAATTAGAGCAATACTAATCCTACGGGGATGAAAATTACTTTTCTACAATCCTAATGATAAAAGAAAATTTTAGAAAAAAGAAAATTATTTTTTTGACTTTTTAATTATTTATTATGATTAAATTACTATTTAAACTAAATAAATTCCTAAAAATTACGAAACGAAATTGGAAAATTTCCAAATTTTTTCTAAAAGTACTTTATAATAACAGAAATGAGAGAAAAATTTGAAAAGTGGAAATAAGCTATTAAAAAGCTACAATTTAAGCTAGACAGATTATTAAGCTATATAAATGAAATCTACTATAAGAAAATTGATTGTGCATTGTTTGACAAGAAAAGACCCAAGGGCAACTATGCATCCAGGTACACTACTAACACTCCCAAGGGGAGAGGTTTCAGGTTCGACCCTTGCCTCTCCCCTTTTTGCTAAACATTTTTTTTTTTAATTTTTTTTCTTGTTTTTCTTTTTGCAACTTAAAAAACACTAAAAGATAATAACTTTTTGAAAAGAGAAAATTTTTAAAAACCAAAAATAAGCTGAGAAAAAGGCTTGGTTGCTTAACAGTTATAAGTTTTGAACCAAAAGAAATATGCTAATTAGTTAAGACCAAATAAGTTCGAACAAGCATACCAAAGGCAACCATAAGCTATTCAATTAACTCATAACTATCTTAATGATCCAAAACCAAACTATAGTATGCTAAATAAACTGAAAATGAGCTGATAAGCTAGCAACAGTTGATCAAAACTCAAAGAAAAAAGGGGAAAACGTAACAGTTAACTCCTAAGGCTATACTAAGGAAATTTCAAACTTAAAAGTTACTTCTACAAGCTAACATAAGCTGAGCCAGGGGGAAATTAAGCTAAAGGGATACTAGGGGCATACTTAAATAACTAAAGGGACAGAGAATAAGCACTTAAAAAGAAGCCAATATAAGCAGAAATAAGCAAATCAAACAACCAATCCCAAACAGTCCCTATTTACGGCACCTCACAAGCCCACCAAAAAAAATTCTAAAAAATAAAATAAAAATATCAGTAATTGAACAAGCTTCCAAATCAATGAATTCCAGAAGTTTATGAGATTTGGACTAAAATTGAGATCATGAAAATTCAAAAACTAAAATTTTTTTTTGCACTTTTCTGAAATCAAGTTTTTTGCAGCCCTAAAAAGGGCTTTCAGCCCAGTAAAAAAAATTCTAAAAATTAAAATAAAAATACCACTAAGTGAAAAATCTATTAGAGTACATTATCCCAAAATTTTGTGAGATTTGGTTGAAAATTGAGGAAAAGAAAATTAAAAAACTAAATTGTTGGTTTGGGACTTTTTCTTTGACTTTTTTTTTTTTTTTTTTTTTTTTTTTTTTTTTTTTTTTTTTTCTGTTTTTCAAGTTTTGACCAAAATGAATTTCTAATGATATAAATGGAACCTAGATGTTATGTTTAGATGATATGAACCCTAATTAGGCTAAGTGACAACTATTTTTACCTAAATCTATGATTTGAGAACCTAAATCACCCTACTGTGTACACCATTCTAACACTAAACCAATTTTGACTTTTTCTAAATGAACTCTAGTTTTTATGACTTAAACTGTCTTAACTAACCTAATGTAGACTATTTTGACCAATTTTGCTATTTGGAACCTCCTACACCACATATTAACATTATTAACCAAACATGTAACAATTCGTATTTTCAGGTTAATTTCTATTCCCGAAAATTTCACTATTCATTCTTACTATTCACTTTCACTATTCATTTTCCGAAATTTTATTTTTATTTCATATTCTCGTGTGATAAATCATTTCTATGATAAATTAAAAGTTTGACACTCACCAGACCATTTTCGCAAAAGTTATTAAGAAACTACACGTTTAGGTTAAAGCGTCGTTTAAAAATCCTACGCACAACGAAAATCAACCGCGTCAATTTTCTCCGCATCAGATAAATGTTTAGTACACTCATGATTAATTAGAGAATTAATCATGACTAAGAAAAATATTACCAAATAGACCCTGGACCGCGAGAAACAAGAAACTTACGTTTTAAGCACTTTTAGTTAGCCATAACCTTAGCCTATAACTGCTCCGCGTTTCTAAGACAATTTGAGTTTTCACATTATTTGGAAAAGTCAACATATTTTTCCTTCCTCCTTTGACCATAAAAATCACTCCTTGATTTTATAAATCATTCCTTGATTTTTAGGCTTACGGTTTTATGTCTAAAAGACATTTAATACCAACCGACACTAGACTGAGCCCAGTCTAGACATTATAAGTCATTTTAAATCATTATTATCCTATTAGAAAAGTTACATTTTACTTTTCTCAATTTTACACAATATTCATACGTTTTACGTATTACGCGTTTTAGACCCGCGTTTCCAGCTTTAACAGTGTTTAAGCAACCCGATGGAACTTACCACTCATTTTATATTTTATTATGAAGTATAATGACAAGTTTAATCATTCTTTCAAGTTTCATATTCTTACGATAACCGGTTTTGCGTTTCGTGACGTAACAGCTTACGGTTAGCAATTAACGGAGTCAAGACTTACTCTAGAAGTAGGATAATATCATCTAAAGCCAACTCATCCCTCCTTATCTTTTGTGAACCGCCTCTAGGGGGGGGGAGTCACCCATGTGGCTTGATCTCATGCCATAAGCCTTAAGATGATTACATGTGTGCAAGCTTTCTCTCCAAGCTTTGACTAGTCTTCATTAGTAACCTCCTCAAGCTCCTATAAAACCCTCCCCTCCCCCTCTCTTGCCGTCCCACATCACACACACAAACACCATACCCTTTGCTAGTTTGCTTCAAGTTTTATTCAAGAAATCAAGTGCTATATCTCTAGTTTGGTTTTGATTCATCAAAATACTTCCAATCTTTTGAAACTTTGGTGATTTCTCTTGAGTTTAAATCTACTCAAGTCACCTCAACTCTCATCATCTCTCTTTCAAGAATACAAGTGTAGAAAGATTGCTTGAAGTGAAGTAGGGTGAAGCATAAATCAATCAAAGTCCTTACCTTACATGTTACTTACCTTTCTTAAGTGAAAGCCTAAAGTTGTAAGCAAAACCCTAACATACTTCTTGTTAAATATCATAATCATGTTATTTACATATCATTCATGCTATATTATGTCTTGTGATCATGTCCATGATGTATAAAAATGAGTAAAACAAGTTATTGTAACTAATTGAATTGGGGTGTTACAGATTGGTATCAGAGCTATAGTTATAGAGAAACGGGTCTAATTGAGACCTAAACTATAACTGATTTTCCACAAAAACATTTTATAGCCTTTTGCTCTCCGTGCCTTCCATCCTCCAGACGATCATGGACTTATTATGCATTTTATGCTACACAAACATATTAGCATATTGATATATGTACCTGTTGTTCCCGTTACACTAATAGAAATAACTAGAAAGTTATCCTAATTGTGTACTAAGACTGATACAATGTATGATTAATTTTACCAAATAAGTTAGAACGTAAATATAAAACAACAAAGGTTTTTCAACGTTTAAATTCTTATTAGAAATTAATCAAAGAATCTATTACCCAAAGTGTTTTGCGGAATAAACACTTTGGGATTGAATAGACAAGGTATGGTGTTCTCCTCTTCTAAACTCAAGCTTTTCTTGAGTGACAACTAAAAGACCCTACTGAGCTATCTCAGTGAGTAGGTTGTTCTTTGGAGGAGAAAAGTGGGCTGTGAAAGTCTAAGCTTTTAGTGCACAACCTTAAACTCACTTTTCTCCTCATCTATCTATTTATACACAAGTGTAAAAGAAAACCTATAAACTAAAGTACAAGTTGACTTATATTGGTCTGACAAAAGTACAACTGTATTTTGTCATTACCAATCTACATCGGGAATAAGCTAAAAGATCCTTTTGAGTGTCTGCCCAACCACTCTTGTACTTTAAGCCGTATTGAGGAAAGTTCGCTTTCGGCGTGATAAGACTTGTACTTATCCTCTTCAAACTTTCCCGCTCGATCCCGCCTTTACTTCAGGTCTTAGATTGATTCTAAGTCTTCAGTCTTTAGTCTTCAGTCTTTTAGTGTTCAGGAGACTGAGGGGTTCAGTGAGCTCTTGTCAGTACTCACTGAACCCATCATCTTCTTCTTTGGCTTAAGTCTCACTCAGGAAGTACCGCCTTCCTGAGGAGTGAATCCTTCGCCCTGAATTCGCCTTAAGCATCCTGAAGATGACTCACTGAGTTACTGTTAACTCAGTGACTTGAATTGTTCTCGGTTGGTAAACACTTGGCTTAATTTGTGTTCAAATCCTGTTTTAGATAATTGGGTATTTATGGACCCAACAATCTCCCCCTATTTGGATATAAATTATGCCTAAGTGTTATTGATCAGTATGAGTGAGCTAGAGGCTTCTTCTCATACTGATATACAAGAAGACAGTAAGGACTGCGAAATAACATAAACATGGGACAGCATTTTATTCATATTATTACAAAGTCCTATCAGCTAAACAAAGTACTTAAGGTTCCTGACAGAGACCTAATAGTTCAAGCTTTGCCTTCTTCGACACTAACACCTCATTGTCAGGTCGATCCTTCATCAAACGATCCATTAGCCTGACAAACTCCTCATTGTTAGAGCCCCTGATATTGAGTGCCATCAGTTTGTAGGCTAGGAGTGTTGTCGTTTCCACTTTATCAATGTCCGAAACTCTCTGAAAGGCTTCCTGACCAAATTCATCCACGAAGAAGATGCCATACTCAGGTTCTTTAATGACAAGGTTAGGACGGAACTTTACTCCCTGAGGAGGCTCCCTGTTGCAGTGAAGTGCGGCTATGTATTGTTCAGGCTCCATATCAACCGCTTTCCTTTTCTTCCCAACCTTCTGAGTATACTCAGGGATAGTCAGTCCCTGAGAAGCAAGTGCCTCATCATGGTCAATGCCCAGACTCTTTGCCACTTTAGCGAGTTCCTCATACTTGGCACTCAGTGACTTGATGATGATTGGGGCATTCTTGCTTGAGGTTTTCTTCCTCAGGATGGGCATCATCATATCCCATTCTCTTAACCCATAGTCTGAAAATCTGACTTCAGGAAGGTGTTCAGACTTTCTTGGACCTCTATGGACAGTTAAGCTCAGAGGTTTGGTGGGGTGAATGGTGATGTCAGTGATTTTGCCTTCTCCTTTCGTTTTGGTCATGTGCCACACATACCTCTCATATGCCTTTTGCCTCCTTTCTTGCTTCAGTTGGGCTGCCTTGTTGTGTTTCTGAAGAAGTTGGGCTTGAAGCTTGATGAATTCTTCTTCCTGAATCTCTTTCTCAGACTCCTTTATTTCCTCCTTGGCAACCTCATGGATGGTAGATGTGGAGAGGTCAAGAGCTTTCCTGCGATCTTCCTCATCTAAGATCTTAGCCAGTTCCTCCTGAGTCCCATAGACTCTTCTCCCATCTTCTAAGTCAACATAAGACGGTACATCAGGGTCTGGTTGTCTTATGTTTGAAGCCTTGACCAGGTGTGGTTCAGGAGGTGAGGTTTCAGTCATAATTTCCTTTCCTTTGCCAGTGAGAGGAGGTTGACTTGTAGATTCCTCAGGATTTGGAACAGTTACCATGGCAGAGGAAGGATCAGGAATTTCATCATTTTTCTCCCCCTCAGCAGGTTTAGGAGCTTCAGTGGATAGACCTGCTGACTGAGGAGGTGGTGGTACATGAGAGGCCTGAAGAATGGATAAGATATCAGAGACCATAGACTTTGTCTCAGAAGCATCATTCTTCACGGCACTGAGTTCGGTAGCCATTAGTTGTTGGGTGGTGGAGAGTTTAGTAACATGGTTGGTATAGCGGATGATCAGCTCATTATGTGTTTGTGAGAGCTGATCCATGGCTGAGGAGAGTTTGTTGAGGTGCCCCTTGGATTCCATTGCAGCCTGAAGTATGGAATCCTGCTTCTCCCTGAGACCTTTGATGTCTACCCCCATAAAGAGCCTGAGAAGCTCAGTGAGGTTTGAGGAGGCAGTTGACTGAGTGGCCATATGGTCTTTCATTGATTGAATCAGTGCGGGATCCTCAGAAAGTTGTTCTTGGACCCCTTCAACAGCCTGGAGGATGTTGGCAAGCTCCTTATGTTGACCAGTGACCGTTTCATCAAAAGTTTTCGTGAGTTCACCAAGTTGTTTGTCAGTAAGCCTTGTAGCCTGAAGGATCTGTTCCTGAGATTCTTCTACTGAGGCCCTGAAGTCGGCATAGGAGGCTGCCGCTTCAGTATGCTGATCCAAGAGTTCATCAGTGAGAGCATTATACAGACCTTCGTTGGCTTGGCGAAGGTGCTTGGCCATGCTTCTTTCAGTAGGTGGATGAACATTGTCATACTTGGTTAACCATTCAGGGGTGGCAGAGGCACCTAATGAAGATGATGATGAAGATGATGGTGAACTGGGTTGTTGATCCTCAGGAGGAGGAGAAGAGAGTTGTTGCTCAGATGGACCCTCCATTTCCTCCTCAACTTCAGTAAGAGGTTCATCGTCACCAAAATCAAAATCCGCTTCCTCCTCTGACTCATCAGCCAACAAAATATTATAGTCAGCCAGAGAAGGAGCCTTCAGGGAATCCAGCTCCCCCTCAACAGAGGGCTCACTTTCGTTGTGGCCAGGTCCTGATCCTTTAGCCATAATAACTGGTGGGGTTGTACCAGCCTGACTAGTCATAATAACTGGGGGGGTTTGCCCAGCCTGACTATTAGGATCAGTTCCTGAGTGACTTGGACCGCCTGAGGGGGTGATGGGTTCCGTATCAGCGGGTGGTTTGTTTCCCCCTGAGTCTTTGCCCCCCTGAGCACCTTCATCTACTGATGGGTGTTTTCCAGTAGAATCACTAGGTACTATTGGTGAGTGTTGATGGCCTCCCTTCCCATCAGGATTGTACTGTCCTTTTGGGGATTTAGAGGCCTGAACTCCCTGAGACTCTAAGTGTGATTGCTTAGAGACGTTAGCGGGATGTGAGTGGGTGTGGGTCCCCTTCTCAGTGGAGTAGTGCTGCCCCACCGAGGATATAGAACCCTGTACTCCCTCAGGCTCTGATTGTGATCTATCAGTGCCTTCACTGGGATGTGAGTGGGTGGATGCTCCAGACCCACCTGACTTGTTTTTGTCAGTAGGGACATGTGGAAAGGGTGTGCCCGAGGATACTGAGGATGATTGCTCAATACCCTCCGTTGGCGGTTGTTTTGTGGCCAAAGTGGTCTCTGTTATGGGAGTCGGAGAGGTCAAGGTCACAATAACATTTTTGGTGCCTGAGGCAACAGTCTCAGTGACGAGTGGCTTAGGTCTAACCACCTTACTGGATTGTCCCCCTTTCCCTTTCTTCTTCTTCACCTTCTTGGTTGGTGAAGGAACTGGTGAGCATACATTTTCACCCTGAATCACCAACAACATGTAGGTGGTCAGGGGAACCGGATCTACCTCAGTGATGTCACTACTAAAGTTGGTCTTATGTAAGATGTCAGGTTTTGTACCTTCATCATCAGACCTTAAGTAGTCAGGACCAAGGAGATCCTGAAGTACACAGGAAATAAACCTAGGATACGACATATGTCTTTGCCTATGTTTCCCTGATAGCTTTGACACGAGGTCACGGAAGATTATTCCTCCGATATCTATTTTTCTACCCTCCAAGAGACTGAACATCATCAATTGTTGTGATGAGTTCAACTGCTCAGTGGAGGATTTATTCCCTCCGAGTACCTGAATGACGAATGTCATCATAAGTCTCCAGACAGGGTGAAACCATGTCTTCACTAATGGAGCCTTAGCCAACAAGGCTTCAGGAGACACATCAGGATGCCTAGCATCATGAGGCCCTAGGAAAAGCATCTCAGCTTTTATTTCCTGATCAGTAGGGTTAGCCTCAAAGTTCTCAACAAAGTTAAGACCAGTGGCATTGATGAAGGTCGTGTAGTTCAGGGAGAGAGTCTTAGTCCCATTCATCACAGTGAAAGTGATGATTGACTCTTTGGTGTCCTTAGGGCTAGTAGCCGTTGCGGTACACCAAAACTCCCTGAGATAGTCATTGTAGATGACTTCTGGGGTGGTTGTAAAAGCTGTGGCAAGGAAGCAGTTTTGTAGGTACTTAACTACATCCTTGTAACCTGCATATTGCTGCGGGTAATGGAAATTTCCAACCACATTGTTTTTGGTTAAATCCACGCCCTCCATTGTGAAGCTCACATTTGGGGCAGTGGTAATAGCATTAGAAGAAGCCATTTGATGATCGGGTTTAGGTCGAAAAAATGGTCGGATATTTCTTAATGCTAAGAACACACACACAATTTAGTTTGAGAAATAAAAAGGGCAGAGTTTACTTATAAATTTCTAAAAGCGTGTGTATGTATTCTTTTGGATGGGTATTTATAGGGAAGTGGAAGGTTTGGGGTATTTTGGGCATAAAACATTTTACTTCAAAATTTTGAAAATTGTTTTATAAAAATTTGAAGTCCGCATTAAATGCCACGATTCCTCTTCCCCATGTATTCGGCAACCATTATGGTAAACAGTTGAGCCGTCTGCAAAAAGTGTAGTTTGCAGAGATGAGTCATCACATTTCTCTAATGTGATTGGATAGGCAATTAATGCCAAGTGGGAAAGTGGGGGCCCAAGATGTGTATGCCAGAGAGACATATATTCCTATATTAAATAGGATATCAGTCACCAACCTAGGACATTTACTAACATGATACTTGGAGCATTTAAGTTAGCATTGAATGACATCTTGAGGACCCTGAATGATTTCTCATTCACTGAGGGATTCAGTAACTTTGGGTTGAGTTACTGATGGTTCAGGAAGGGCATTCAGTGATACTTGACACTGAGGGACACATTGATTCAGGGACCTGAGGTTCTAAGAATGTACACTTCAGTTGGATGGATTCAATCAGTGGACTGAGTTTCAATATCCAACATTCCTAACTCAGCTTTCAGTCTGGTGAAAGTTGGTTCATCCAAAGGTTTGGTGAAAATATCAGCTAACTGATATTCAGTAGGGATGAAGTGTAATTCGATGTCACCATTCATGACATGATCCCTGATGAAATGATATCTGATATCAATGTGTTTTGTTCTCTGATGAAGAACAGGGTTGTTGGAGATTGCAATTGCACTTGTGTTATCACAAAAGATGGGTACCATCTTATACTGAATGCCATAGTCACTGAGTTGACTTTTCATCCAAAGTACATTTGCACAACAGCTAGCTGCTGCAACATATTCAGCTTCAGCTGAGGACATGGCAACTGATTGTTGCTTCTTAGCACTCCAGCAGACTAATTTTCCACCAAGAAATTGGCAGGAGCCTGAGGTGCTTTTCCTATCCATGTTGCATCCAGCATAGTCAGAGTCTGAGTATCCCTTGAGGTCAAACCCTGAGCACTTAGGATAATACAATCCAAGGCTCGGAGTACCTTTCAGGTACCTGAGAATCCTTTTTACAGCAGTGAGATGAGATTCTCTTGGGTCAGATTGATATCTGGCACACAAACATACTGAGAATTGGATGTCAGGCCTTGATGCAAGGAGATACATCAGTGACCCAATCATTCCTCTGAATAGAGTCTGATTGACTGACTTACCAGTGAGGTCATAGCCAAGGTTGTTTGGTGGGGCCATGGGAGTCTTGACTGAGGCACAGTCACTGAGATCATACTTCTTCAGTATGCTTCTGACATACTTCTCTTGACTGATAAAGGTTCCTTTATCAGTCTGCTTAACTTGTAAGCCAAGAAAGTAAGTCAGTTCTCCCATCATGCTCATTTCAAATTTCTTTGCCATCAATTTTTCAAATTGTTTGCAAAGTTTATAACTTGTTGATCCGAAGATGATGTCATCAACATATACTTGAACAAGTATAACATCATCATTTGTCTTGTAGATAAACAAGGTATTGTCTATCTTGCCTCTGACAAATTTGTTTTGGATCAGGAAGGATGAGAGAGTCTCATACCATGCCCTGGGAGCTTGCTTCAGTCCGTATAGGGCTTTGTCAAGCTTACAGACATAGTCAGGAAACTCATTGCTCTCAAATCCAGGAGGCTGTTGGACATAAACTTCTTCTTTCAGGGAACCATTTAAGAATGCACTTTTGACATCCATTTGGTACACCTTGAAGTTCATGTAGGTTGCAAATGCAAGGAAGATCCTGATGGCTTCCATCCTTGCAACTGGTGCAAATGTTTCCTCATAGTCAATGCCTTCTTGCTGGTTGAAGCCTTTGGCAACCAGTCTGGCCTTGTTTTTGATGACTATGCCATTCTCATCTGATTTGTTTTTGAATATCCATTTCATGCCAATGACTGAAACTCCATCAGGACACTTGACTAAGGTCATCACCTTATTTCTGTCAAATTGATCCAATTCATCATGCATGGCCTGAACCCAACTAGGATGAGTAAGTGCTTCCTTGACACTTTTGGGTTCAATAGTGGATATGAAATCCATAAATAGGCATTCATTGGCTGAGGCTGCGGATAATTTAGCAGCCATGCTTCATTGGTGAGCATGCCTTCAGTAGGCACTCCAATAATATTGACAAGTTCTATATCCTGAGACCTAGTCCATCTGTCCTGAGGTCTTGAGAATTGATTAGAACTTGTGGAGGCCATGTTGAGTGGTGGTGAAGGAATTGGTTCAGACACATGAGGGCTTTCAGGGTGATGGGTGTCTGAATGATTGGTATGATCACTGAGATTATTTGGTTCCTGAGCACTCTGAACAGTCTGATTGTTAGAGTCAGTGTTTGTTTGTGCTTCAATAAACTCAGTGATGCTTGGGTGAGGAAGGTTATGAGGGAGGATGTGATAGGAGATATCAGCATCAGCTTGATACTGAGGGGAAGGATTGTTTTCAGGATCAAACTCATCAGGAGGATATCTTGATGAGTCATCGATTCCTATTTCTTCCACTGAGGAATTTGAGAACCTGATGACTTCAGTGCTCTCATCAAAGGTAACATGAAATGTTTCCTCAGTTTGTTGTCTCCTTGTGTTGAACACCCTGAAGGCTTTTGAGACAAGAGAATATCCCAGGAAGTATCCATCATCAGCCTTTGCATCAAATTTCCCTAGGTGGTCTTTGTGATTATGAATAAACACAGGACACCCAAAGACATGAAAGTAGCTGATGTCAGGGATTCTTCCCTTGAATAACTCATAAGGAGTCTTGCTATGCCTCTTGACAATGATGGATCTGTTTTGTGTGTAACAGGCAGTTTTGACTGCTTCAGTCCAGAAATGTTTTGAAAGGACTGATCCATTTAGCATTGTTCTAGCAGCTTCAATGAGTGTTCTGTTTTTCCTTTCAGCCACACCATTTTGCTCAGGTGTGTAAGGTGAGGAAAAGTTTTGATGGATACCTTTCTCATCACAGAAACTTTCAAGTTCATGGTTTTTGAACTCAGTCCCATTGTCAGTCCTAATCTGTTTGACTTTGATGTCATTCTGATTTTCAATGTTCCTGACAAAGGACATGATAGTTTCTGCTGCCTGACTCTTTTTGGTCAGGAAGTAAACCCAAGTGTATCTTGAGTATTCATCCACTATGACCAGAGTATACTTCTCATGGTTAATAGATCTAGGACTGATGGGTCCAAAGAGATCCATATGAAGAAGGTGTAGGCAGTTCCTGATGGAAAAGTTGGTTTTGGTTTTAAAGGATGCTCTCTTGTGTTTGCCTTTTTCACAAGCTGAGCAGGGTTTGTCCTTTGAAAACACAAGAGATGGTAAGCCAAGGACCTTATTTTGTTTCACAAGATGATTTATGTTTTTGAAGTTCAGATGGGAGAGTCTTTTATGCCAAAGCCAATTGAGAGTCTCAGTGGCCTTAGCAAAGAGACAAGTACCATTCTGAGTTAGACTAGTCATGTCTAACACATAAACATCTTGTCTTCTAGGTGCAATAAGGACAACTTCCTTGTTTGCATTGAAGATGGTTCCTTGCTTATCATCAAACTGAACTATGTATTTTACATCACATAGTTGACTGACACTGATCAAATTATACTTGAGGCCATTTACATAAGCTATCCTAGTGAAGACTATACCATTGCAGTTTACTGAACCATAACCTTCAGTGGGACATGATGAGTTATCAGCAAATACCACCTTGGGTCCTGATTCTTCCACATATTTGTGCAGATACTGCTTCACACCAGTCATGCTCCTTGAACATCCACTATCTAGATGCCAAATTGGCTCCCTGGCATGTCTCTGCACAAATAGTAAACTGGGTCAGTTCTTTCTAGGACCCCTCTTCATAGAGGGCTTGGCTTTAATAGCCTGCTTAAAAGTAGATAATGATTTGTGGTCAGTGGTTGAGTGGACTGAGCTCCCACAAGTTTTGCATTTTATTGCAAGGGAAGACTCAGCAGACTGAGAGGAAGATTTGTTCTTTCCTCTCCTTGCCTGAATGACCTCATCATGTCCTGAGGTGTCATGAGTGGGATCACCACATAGGTCACAGCATGTGTCCATTATGCAATCCTCAGGAAGATGGTCATTGAATCCACAATGAGGGCAAGAGGGAAAAGGCTTTGCCTTTTTCATTCTCTGCTTAGCATCAGATGGATACTTAAGAGCAACTGATTTGAAGTTTGCCATCTTAGCTGAGGCTGTGTATGACTGATGATCAGAGGTTCTGTGATCTTCCTTTTTGCATACCATGCAGTAAAGGATTCTGTAGCAATCATCAGCAACATGATTTCTAAAGCCACACAGCTCACATATCAGCAGAGGTTTGGTGGGCTTTGTTTTGGGTTTGGAAGTTGAGGAAGCTGGTTTTGTTTCCTTAATCTTAGATTTAGGATTTTTCTCAGAAGATTCAATCTTCTCACTCAGCTTCCTAACCATCTCAGTCAACTGATCAATTCTTGGATCAGGACTTTGGGCTTTTACCTCAGAAGGGACTGAAGTAGATGAGTCATCAGTGTTTACTGAGACTTTTGCTTCAGAAGGGACTGAAGTTGTTGAGTCATCAGTGTTTACTGAGACTTCAGGGATTAGCCTTTTCAGGATTGTATTTCCCGATCCTGATTTCTCCTTTGGAGAATGTTCAGAGTAGACTAATGGAGTGAGGTCTGAGCTTGGAGAAGCTCCCTGAAGGACTTTCAGTGGTGGGAGAGGTATAGCTGATTCTGATTCTGACTCAGTGATTAACTCAGTGCTACTGGGTTCTTCAGTGAGTCCTAGCATGCTTTTCAATGCCTGACTTTCAGGGAGCAAGATTTTCCCAGTCTCAAAGTTGGGTAACTTACTGACTGGGTTGTCCCTGACAATCCAGTCATTTGACTTGGGTTCTTTTTCTTGCTCAAAAGCGATGCCAGCTGGAATAAAGACTCTTTCTTTGTCAGTCTCACTGAGGGTGTCAGTGAGTGGGTTGATTCCTATGACTTTAAAGTTCTCACTAGGATTCAAACTGACAGATTCATAGACTCTTGGGTTCTTTTTAGTCCAGCTTTTTATGACAGCTTTTTCTTTGTCAAGTTCAGTTTGAAGGGCTTGGTTCTTTTTCAAAATCTCAGTGTTTTGAATTTGTAGTGTGACTACTTCTAACTTGGCTTGTTTCAGTACAAGCAATTCATCTCTACATTTGTTCAATTCTAACACAAGATTATTATATTTTGAAAATAGGTTAAGCCTTTGTTCTTCTACAAACTTGAGGTCAACAGAAATATAATTTAAATAAGACTGCCAATCAGAATCATCATCCATTGAAAGTAAAATGTTTACCTTCTTCATTGTGATGTTGACCCATTCTCCATCTCTAGCATGGCTCTTTCCAACAGCCAGCTGATCACCATCTGAAAGTGCCATCAGTGCACTCACATGAATTTCTTCATCATCAGAGACCTCTTCATCATCCCAGTCATAAGCTTCAGCCATAAGGACCTTGTTCTTGGACTGAACAGGTTTGGGAGTTGGAGCCTGAGAGACTGAGGGAGTGGCCTCAAGAAGAGCAAGCTTGGCTTTTGCCATCCTATACTTAGTTTCATAATCTTTTTGACTACTTTGAGAAGTTTGTGGATACTGAAACATTTTAGGTTGAAATTTGCTAGCTCTTGAAGAAGAACTGTTTCCAGAGAACTTGTAAGAGGGTTCTGAGTTTGTTTTTGAATAACAGTCTTTTGCAAAATGACCCTTTTTACCACATTTAAAACATTCAGTGGTCTCATTTGTTTTAGCTTTTGAAAAGTTTGACTGATTTCTTTTGATAAAACGTTTTGAGTTTGCAAGAAGTGCTCTTTCTTGGAATTCCAAGTGTAAGTCACTTAAGTACTCCTCACTGGTTCTATCATCAACCTCATCATCAGAATCCTCTTGAAAGTCCTGCACAATACCATTAGAATAAAAGGCAGTTGATATGGGTGAGGAAGTCAGGGCCTTTTTGGTCTCAAGAGCTTTCTTTGAGTCTGGGTATCTTCTTGATATTAGGTTGTCTTCATAGACAAACTTCCCATAGATCTCAGCAAGCTCAAGGGTCTGAATGTGGTTAGCATTCCTAAGGCCCTGAGAGAAGTTTAACCACTTCTCAGGGAGACAGTTGACAAAGCCAACATTGATCTCATGCTTAGACAAAACTACACCATCATTGGATAACTCATTTATCAGGGTCTTGTACCTAGTGTAGGTCTCTGAGAGACTTTCAGAGTCTTTGGCCCTGAAGGTATTATACTCAAGTTTAAGATCCATGATCCTATTTTCCTTGGTATCTGAGGGACCTTCGAAGCTATGAACCAAGTCAACCCATGTTTGTTTGGCTGATGTACAGTTAATGACTGATTCCATTATATCGTCAGGAAGACAAGATATAATTATGCTTCTCAGGCGTTGGTCTTGATTGACCACCCTTCTCTCATCTATAGTCCACTGAGCTTCAGGTTTGTCTAAACCTTCAGCAGTTTTAGGGACATAGGGACCATCATTGATACAAGTGATGTAGTATGGTTCCATACCAGTCAAGTAGCAAAGCATGCGCTTTTTCCACTTGCTAAATTTACCAGCTTCTAGTCTGGGAGCAACAGCTGAATAGCTACCTCCCTTTTTGTCGACTAGCTGGGGCACATTTATATCAGCCATAGTAGGATCTTGGTTTTAAAAACCTTGAGCACTCTTAGTTTTGGAAAGATTTTATAAACCTGGCTCTGATACCACTTGTTGTTCCCGTTACACTAATAGAAATAACTAGAAAGTTATCCTAATTGTGTACTAAGACTGATACAATGTATGATTAATTTTACCAAATAAGTTAGAACGTAAATATAAAACAACAAAGGTTTTTCAACGTTTAAATTCTTATTAGAAATTAATCAAAGAATCTATTACCCAAAGTGTTTTGCGGAATAAACACTTTGGGATTGAATAGACAAGGTATGGTGTTCTCCTCTTCTAAACTCAAGCTTTTCTTGAGTGACAACTAAAAGACCCTACTGAGCTATCTCAGTGAGTAGGTTGTTCTTTGGAGGAGAAAAGTGGGCTGTGAAAGTCTAAGCTTTTAGTGCACAACCTTAAACTCACTTTTCTCCTCATCTATCTATTTATACACAAGTGTAAAAGAAAACCTATAAACTAAAGTACAAGTTGACTTATATTGGTCTGACAAAAGTACAACTGTATTTTGTCATTACCAATCTACATCGGGAATAAGCTAAAAGATCCTTTTGAGTGTCTGCCCAACCACTCTTGTACTTTAAGCCGTATTGAGGAAAGTTCGCTTTCGGCGTGATAAGACTTGTACTTATCCTCTTCAAACTTTCCCGCTCGATCCCGCCTTTACTTCAGGTCTTAGATTGATTCTAAGTCTTCAGTCTTTAGTCTTCAGTCTTTTAGTGTTCAGGAGACTGAGGGGTTCAGTGAGCTCTTGTCAGTACTCACTGAACCCATCATCTTCTTCTTTGGCTTAAGTCTCACTCAGGAAGTACCGCCTTCCTGAGGAGTGAATCCTTCGCCCTGAATTCGCCTTAAGCATCCTGAAGATGACTCACTGAGTTACTGTTAACTCAGTGACTTGAATTGTTCTCGGTTGGTAAACACTTGGCTTAATTTGTGTTCAAATCCTGTTTTAGATAATTGGGTATTTATGGACCCAACAGTACCCTTACTTGAGCATTTCCTGTAGACATTTTATGCTACACAAACTGATATATGCACCCTTAACATAATTGAGCATTTTTCCCCGTAAGCATTTTATGCTACATGAACATATTAGTATATTGATATATACACACTAGGCATTTCATACTACACGATCATATATAAGTATATTGATATATATACACTCGACATATTTTTGATCATTCTATATAAACAATGAACTAAACATATCTGCGTATGCCTATTCTAGGGCATTTCGGCACAACCACATTCTCCCAATCAGGTTCCTACTCCAACACTTTATGTCCAAGACATTGTAACTAATTGCAATGGTCTTTCCTATTTCCCTGACATTGTATGATACAATGGTCTTAATCATTTCTTAGACATTGTGCGAATGGTCTTAATCATTTCTCAGACATTGTGTGAATGGTCTTAATCAATTCTCAAATGTTTTGAGTCACACAATGGTCTAGTCTACTTCCCGGACATTGTGAACTGCACAATCGTCTCCCATTTTCTCAGACATTTTAATAGTCTCTAAACCTTACATGATATTGTTTACATAAAACCCGTCATAGTCTATCAATTTCCCTAATGGAAATGCAAGATATGAGATTTCTAAAGGACAAACTAATCCATCATCTACAAAAGCTGAAGTTCAGCAACTTTCTCTACATTCATCAACGTTCTCTTCTGAAACCTTCATTATGAAAAGTTCATGATCCTAGCCAAGTATGGAACGTTTTAGAATTACTTGAAACTTCCTTCCCACACGTATCTACCCGTACTATCTTCTATGCAATGGAATGTGAAAACATAGGTTACAAGTCTTGTATGGGCGGGACTTGCAACTGAATGGTTTGACATCGCCTTTGCTTAGTGGACATTTTCTCAAAAGCAACGGACATATCACAAGTATACCTAATTTAGGTATTTGAAAATTTTATCGAACCTCGGCTAAATATAGTCTAGTCACCTATATTTAACCTAGGGACAGTGGAACATAGTCTGACTAACTATGTTCGACTTAAAATTTTCAAATACTGGGAATAGTTGTACTAGGGTTATGTTCAGATTAATTTCCTACTTGAACTCGATAAACCACCAGAATTCATTGAAAAGATCTAGAGACACGATAGTGTCTTACCACTCAGCGAAATCTTAACACCTTATTTGTACTACCTAATTTCATTCTTGAAAGTTTTCATTTATAAGATAATCCGAACTACTATCTTGGGATAGTTATCAATTCTTCTCTTTATCCCGTAGAAGTACTAGCCTGTTTAGGTCCTAAGGATACCATTCCGTCATAAATCTTTAAAATCTCTTAAGATTTTAAAGCAAACTTGACATCTCTACCAATATTAATGGTAAGCATACACTACACTCTTCTGATCATTCATATATCACATCATTATCTGAACCCCATTATAAGTCAGTATGTAAAACTTCATAGTAACACTTTTCTTTCAAACATTAGTTAACATAGACATTATACGATATTGCCTTCATCCCAAAACTACCTAAGACATAATCGATTTTGGAAATGGTTTGGATAACCACTTTCCATTAGCTAAACTTCCCTACAACAACAATTATCACGACATTAGGCTGCACGCCACACACTATCGACAGAAAAGTTATGCCGACAAAGATGTAAGGCATTAACTTTCAAAAACTCCAGAGTAGGAATTAAGGTTTTGTTGAAAGCCTCGATACCATAAGTTATGATTCGATCTGAGAAACGGGAAAAGCCAAACTTAAGATATATTGGACGCTATAAGATTTTAGCAAACCCTTCAGATTATCAACTAAAGCCGCCATCAAAAACTTAGAATGGTACATAACACATTCTACGACTAGGAACTTGGGAACGCGAAGGTTAGAATTCGTCGCATATACCCACACTCTCTCCTAAACACTTCAACATTAGATAACACACACCGAATTCCGGGACGGAATTCCCGTTAAAGTGGTAAGAGTGTAACAATTCGCATTTTCAGGTTAATTTCTATTCCCGAAAATTTCACTATTCATTTTTACTATTCACTTTCACTATTCATTTTCCGAAATTAAATTTTTATTTCATATTCTCGTGTGATAAATTATTTCAATGATAAAATAAAAGTTTGACATTCATCAGATCATTTTCGTGAAAGTTATTAAGGAAATACACGTTTAAGTTAAAGCGTCGTTTAAAAATCCTACACACAACGAAAATCAACCGCGTCAATTTTCCCCGCATCAGATAAATGTTTAGTACACTCATGATTAATTAGAGAATTAATCATGACTAAGAAAAATGTTACCAAATAGACCCTGGGCCGTGAGGAACAAGAAATTTACGTTTTAAGCACTTTTACTTAGTCGTAACCTTAGCCTATACCTGCACCGCGTTTCTAAGACAATTTGAGTTTTCACATTATTTGGAAAAGTCAACATATTTTTCCTTCCTCCTTTGACCATAAAAATCACTCCTTGATTTTATAAATCATTCCTTGATTTTTAGGCTTACGGTTTTATGTCTAAAAGACATTTAATACCAACCGACACTAGACTGAGCCCAGTCTAGACATTATAAGTCATTTTAAATCATTATTATCCTATTAGAAAAGTTACATTTTACTTTTCTCAATTTTACACAATATTCGTACGTTTTACGTATTACGCGTTTTAGACCCGCGTTTCCAGCTTTAACAGTGTTTAAGCAACCCGATGGAACTTACCACTCATTTTATATTTTATTATGAAGTATAATGACAAGTTTAATCATTCTTTCAAGTTTCATATTCTTACGATAACCGGTTTTGCGTTTCGTGACGTAACAGCTTACGGTTAGCAATTAACGGAGTCAAGACTTACTCTAGAAGTAGGATAATATCATCCAAGACCAAGTCACCCCTCCTTATCCATGGTGAACCGCCTCTAGGGGTGGGGGGGGAATCACCCATGTGGCTTGATCTCATGCCATAAGCCTTAAGATGATTACATGTGTGCAAGCTTTCTCTCCAAGCTTTGACTAGTCTTCATTAGTAACCTCCTCAAGCTCCTATAAAACCCTCCCCTCCCCCTCTCTTGCCGTCCCACATCACACACACAAACACCATACCCTTTGCTAGTTTACTTCAAGTTTTATTCAAGAAATCAAGTGCTATATCTCTAGTTTGGTTTTGATTCATCAAAATACTTCCAATCTTTTGAAACTTTGGTGATTTCTCTTGAGTTTAAATCTACTCAAGTCACCTCAACTCTCATCATCTCTCTTTCAAGAATACAAGTGTAGAAAGATTGCTTGAAGTGAAGTAGGGTGAAGCATAAATCAATCAAAGTCCTTACCTTACATGTTACTTACCTTTCTTAAGTGAAAGCCTAAAGTTGTAAGCAAAACCCTAACATACTTCTTGTTAAATATCATAATCATGTTATTTACATATCATTCATGCTATATTATGTCTTGTGATCATGTCCATGATGTATAAAAATGAGTAAAACAAGTTATTGTAAATGATTGTTAAGTTAAGTTATTTAAAAAAAGTAAACTAGTGACTTTCTTGGTAAAATCTGATCAAAATGGTAAAATTATGATATTAGACAATTAGATATTGTAGTAGAGGACTTAACAAGGAAACCATAGCAATTTGAACCACTTGAAACTAGTACACGAGTCAAAAGTTATAGCAAAATGAAGTTAGCGAAACCAAAACTCAAAACTGCCAAAATAGTTTCTGTGACAGAACATCAAACACGCAAAAAGAGGCCTTTCTGGTCCGTTTCATGAAAAAGTTAAAACACGAAAGTTGTCCGGAATCACGTTTTCTTCAAAAACTCAGGAGCACGTCTCCAGAAAACGAATAACGAATGAGATTTTTCTCACTTTCTTAACAGCTATTTTACATATATAAGTCACTATATAATGGTTATGTTTTAAAAAGAACAAGAGGTCTTATGACCTAGATTCAAGACCACAACCATGGCTAAAACCAAGGTTGAGTCTCAATACCATGGAACAATGACCAAAGGTCATGGCAAGGCCATGACTAAATGACCATATAAACTTACTTAGGCGAAAACATGAGCTAAAAGTTGGCGATAACTTAAACATACAATTTGGATCTACTTCATCTAAAAGAATCATGAGATATTACAAGAAATTGTCATAAAAGTTATAAGAAACTTACCCTAATAACAATCTTCATGTAAAGATAAACTTTCCTAAGTTTATTCAAATATTGGACATGTAACTTTTCGGATCAAAACTTATATATATATATATTTAATCAACTACTACAATAGTAGGGAGCCTCATGTGAGGAGTTCATTATGTAAGCCGTCGAGATGAGTTGTGGATTTACGAATTAAAGTGTCCTGGCTCCTCGAACGTTTACTAACATGACTTCTGAATTATGTCGGCCCGAACGGTAGTAAACGATATATAAACTATACATGTTTCATGAATCATTCCTTTTCAAAGACTTACACTATACATTGTACCACATCATGGACTAAATGCAAGACATATATATAGGCAATTCTTCATATTCTTTACTCCAATCCTAAGTCGCAACATTCTATTATAGGTTGCTCGTAGAAACCTTCACGATTCGACCATCACATTCACTACTTGCTATTTAACTTAAGGTGAGTTCATAGCCCCACTTTCTATTACTTAATTGTTTTACAAACCCTTGGGGGGAATACATGCTATTTTAACCGAACACAATGCTTTGAAATTGTATACTATCTGATTGTTTTATTATCACTAAGTACCATCATTGCCACTCAAAGTCCCCATATCATGAACCATTTAATCACTAGGATAGTGAGCGCGAATATTAGTGAATAGGCCTATTGGGATTGATGAATCCCGTTTGTATTGACTGGGTCTGGTAATCAAACGCACTATATTCGAGTCTTAGGTATTTGGCAAAGTACCTACACAGGGGCAATCCGCCGATCGATATTGGCACACGTTAACGTATTGGTTACATGAGATTAGTGAATAATAATAACCATTTTGTTTTCAAAACCATAGGTGTGAGTCTATAGCTCACACTACCATCATATTGTGTTCAACCATTTATTAAACTCTATGAATTTCACTCAACATTTGTGTTGACTGTTTAAACATGTATTTCAGGTCCATGATGTTAGAGGCTGACACGGAGGAACACGGATATTCAAGAGGGCTATAAATTTTATTATCATTCGAAAACTCATTTAACGTAATTTGTAAACATGGAACCATCTGGGACCTCATTTTGTAATCTCTGATATTTATATAATTTGAATGATAAATCTTTTAAAACGACTCAATTAGAGTTCGTTTTCTATTATTATGACTGTTGTGCCGTCGAGTAACACCCAGTTTGAATTCCGCTGCATCATTGAATTGGGGGTGTTACAGATTGGAAACACCCCTTTATGTCTATTGTCTTGATGGTTTTCAAAGGAAGTGGCGAGATTTTTGATTCAAATGTGGTCAAAGGAATTGAGATAAGTCAGAAAACTCATAATAAGCAATAACCAAAAAACAATAAGCACTATGAATGAGCAGAACACAAATAAGCAAATAAGCTAGAATTTAGCAGTTAACTTACAACTTGATAAAAAACTAAACACAACTATGATATTTGAACTAAAACCTAGCTAATAAGCAATAATTAACTATAAAAAGCAAACATAAGCATACAATAAGTACTAAACAAGCTGTTGCTACAGTGATAAACTAAAAAATAAGCAAAAATTGGAAATTCCTTACAATGGTCCTGTATGCTCAAAACCAAGGTACAAAAGAGTTTCCACCTGTCCTATTGCCTCCCCTGAGGCACTAAATCAAGGGCCATCCTTAATCCACCATGCTCCAAGCTTTCTTTCTTCTTTTTTTTGGATTTTTTATTTTTCACAATTTTTTTTTTTTTTTTTTTTTTTTTGAGTATTTTTAACTAATACTTGTTTGAATAATAACTGAGCTTGTAGAAAGCTTACAAAGTACTAAAATGAGCTTAATGGAACATAGAAACAACATTTTAACACTTCTAAGTCCGAAATGAGCAATTTACTAAAATTATGCCAATTCTGAATTTAACCCAGAAATTTGAAATTAAGAGTAACTGAAGTTAAAACAACACTAACAATACTGAGTACAACCTCTTTGAGCTAAAATTAACAACTACAAACTGAAATTACATTATTTCGACATATTAAATAAAGCTAAAAACTACTCCTAACTACTCTAATTAACTAACTCCTCCCAAATGTGAGAGAGGTCCCATTTATAAGCTTCCAGTGCTTTCCCACTTTATTTCTGAACCATTGGATGAGTTAAAGTGATCCTAGCCGTTTATTCAATTTTGGTGGGAAAATGGGATTTTGCAATTGGCTATGTGTTAACTTATGGAAGGGGTGAAGGTTTGTTGTATAGTGGTGGAAAGTGAGTAAAGGAGTGGGTAGGGGTGGAAGAGGAGCAGGGGAGGTGGTGGTGATGAGTGGGTTTGGCAGAGGATCAGGTAACAAGTGGGAGGGAGATGAGGGAGTGTGTTTGTTTGACTTATTGACCCTGGTTATATAACCAGGGTGTGTGGGTTTGGTGTTGGGCCAGAGAAAACAATGGGCCAAGGAAAGGTGGGAAGTGTAATGGGTTATATAATGGGTGGGTTGGTTTATTTTTGGGTTGTAAATAATAAAGGGTCCATTTGGTTTGTAGATAAATAAGCACAAGGACCAAATTTGTAATTTGATGAAAGTTGAGGGCTAAATCTGCCATATTTCCAAAATTAATCCAAGGGACCACTCCTGCCAATTTGTAATTCCACAAGGGTCTTTGAAGTTTATTTTCCAAATTGAAACATCCGGAGACCAATTTTGCCAAATTTCAAATTTGAGGGACTAAATCTGCCAAACTTTGAAAGTTATCTTCCAAGGACCAGAAATGTCATTCCTTGCTTCCTGGGGGACTGTTGTTGACTTTTCTTCAAAATAAATCTTCCAGGGACCAATTTTGACAATTCTTGAAAGTTGAGGGACTGACTTTGCCATTTCTGCAAACTTTGCTCGTTTTTCATCTGTTTTCAATCCTTTTGTACCTGAAACACATAAAAACACAATCCAAGGATATTTGCAGTATTATATGACATATTTGTGTGTTTTCAGCTGTTTTTACAGTCTAAATGGGATAAAAATGATGAGTATTTACACACTCATCAGGGGCTGCAGACCCAACCATGAGGGGATGGGAAGGATAACTTGCCAAAGTTAATCCTTCAGAGGGTTCAAATATAATACTTATTGGTACTCCCCAGAGAGAGATGGTACCAACGGGAGTTGTCAAACTCCAATAGATCTATCAATTATATTCGCGTTCACTTGTGTAAAATATCACAAGTGATTATATTCATGAATTTGGTTATGTAGTGGTGGCAGATAGTTTACTCGTGCAACAACCAAAGAAAAAGACTTGTGTTCGGTTTAAAGAAAAGCAAGTAGCATGTATCCCCCTCACAG